>LPNX010031273.1:151251-183868 GCA_001517045.1 Pseudotsuga menziesii | reverse complement strand
TGCCTTGGACACTGGTGCCGCTCCTGGCACAAGTTCAATTGTGAAATCAATGTCCCGCTTTGGAGGAAGCCCTGGAATCTCATCAGGAAACACATCCCCGAATTCCTATAACACTTGATAGTCCTCCAACCTAGGAGTTTCATCTCTCATTTCCTCCAAAATCTGAGCTGCATACAACTGGAAACCCTTCCTACAGAACTTCTTCAACTGCATTGCTGAAACCTGCCGTACTGAAATCACCTTTGGAATGCCTTTCACAATTACTAGGTTCCCTTCTTCATTCATGCATTCAAAAGTCTTATTGTAACAATCAAGCTTCACCCTGTGAGCTTCTAACCAATCCATTCCAATGAGAACATCATAGGAACCAAGCGGTAGAACATTCAGATCTACACAATTGACCAATCCATTCATAACCAATGGACACTTCTCTACCACTTCACTGAACTTCCTCTTAGTTCTAGTGGCTAGCTGAACTAACCAAGACTTCCTATGCTTTACTTTCTTAAAAGCACAAATATCCACTACTCTAGGAGTAATGTAACTGTGAGTAGAACCAGGGTCAATCAAAATAGAAACAGATTGCTCAGCAATCTTACCTGCTACTTCAACCACAGCTGACTGCTGATCTACCTGACGGTCCTCCAGTGCTGCGTAGATCCTAGGAACTTCCCTTGCTACTTGACCCACTGTTTCTGCTTCTTGAACATTATAGGCTGGTCTTGCACTCTCATTCTCGAGTGGACAATTTCTGCGCATGTGGGGTCCTCCACATTTCCAACATTGAAGTGGCCCTCTATTTTGTTGTGGATCTTTAGGTTTTTCCCCTGCCACTCCAACTGGCTTACTCGCAGCTTGGGATGGCTGCTTTTGCTGATTCCTGAAGCTAGAAGGTTTAAAACCTTTCTTCCTTTGGTCAAACTTCTCGTTCTTCTTGTCCTTCCATGCCTTATGGTAATATGGCTTACCTTTGCTTTTCTCATAGCAATACTTAGCCTTTCTTATTGCTTCTTCAAGAGTTCTGGGCTCATAAAACTTAATTCTGTCTCTATAAGATTGAGGTAATCCACTCAGAGAACGCTGGACCTTCACTTTTTCATCTCTGATGTATCGGACATACCTCAATAGCTCCAAAAACTTATTTGCATATTCCTCCATGGTCTGCTGTCCCAATCTCAGCTCATGGAATTCCTTAATCTTGTCATCATAATACTTGTCAGAGAGGTATTTCTGCTTAAAATACTTCTTGAACTGCTTCCACTTAAGTCTTCTTTCACTGATCCTCTTCACTTGCCTGAAGTGTTCCCACCAAATGGATGCTCTTCCATTCATATTGAATATGGCAACTCTTGCCTTCATGTTTCCTGAATAGTCATGTACTTGAAAGTACTTCTTAATACCAAGAAGCCAAGATTCAGCCTCTTGTCCAGTCTTTATCTCACCATCAAACGTAGGAGGTTTAGATTTCTTGAATTCATCTCGAGAGCGATCCCTATGGTGTCTCTTCCTTTTCCTTTTATGGGAAGGTGGACTTGAATCCCCACTGGATTCTTCAGAATCATATGACCCACTAGGAGTCCTTCTCCTTCTCATAGTACTTCTCTTAGTGCCTTCTAGCTTTGCTGTATCTCGTCCAGAATCTATCTTCTTATGCAAGTCTGTCAAACTCTGCAACATTGCAGCATTCAACTGATGCTGCTCTTCCTAGGCTTTAATCAGGCTTCTCATAGTGGCTGCAACATCAGACGGTGTCTCTTGGAATCTCCTTCCATTTGACTCAATGTCATCATTTCTATTACCGGCATTTTTCTCCCATGGCACCTTCTGCTTGCTCGTAGGAATCCCGAGCATCATACCCATCATGGGTTCTCATACTGAACTGCAACTTACTTACCAAGTGCACTACCTGGAATACTGCCCTGGAAGGTGACTATAATTCTGCAAACGTGTTAATGACAACACAATTGTTAGATGCATAACATTGATATAAATCATAATAATTTACCTTTTCCGGAAATAATCATAAAATTACAAATGTCCAAGCACACAAAATTTCCTTCATCAAAGAACGTCTATCTGAGGGGGACGACGGGGGTCAAGGGGGCTTGCCCCCTTGTGGCTTCGCACAATCTAGTGCATAAGATCGCTGCCAATTTCTCTTATTTTCAACCCTGAAAATTTCCCTGAAGAACAGTTTAAATCGGCCCCCAAAACTATCCTTCCTTCCGCAGTGTCGGCTCCGGTTCCATTCTTTCTTCCGCAGTGTCGGCTCCTTTACCATTCTCTCCTCCGCTGAATCGGCTGTCGGCTGTATCTCTGATCGGGTGGTCTATTCATCTGCGCAGCCGCAACGACGGCTCCCCCGGAAGTTCCAGCCTTCCGCAATGTCGAATGCTCCCTCTCTTTCTTCTTCTGATCGGTGCACTTTCTCTTACGGCGTCGGCAGTCTTCTTAATCGGAAGCCAGATTGATTCGCCGTCCGTAATGGCGGGCGAGAGACTTCACCAATCCGTCCGCAACGGCGAATTCCCACTTCACCAACTCTTCCGATCGGCGCTTAGAATCACATCGGACGTCAGTAGACTCTCGAAACGTTGGACGTCGAACCACTCTCCCTTCCAATCGTTCCGACACTTAGCCAAATTTTTAATCTTTCTTTTACTGTGTCGGCTATCGGCGGACTTTCCAATCGGAAGCCGAAGCGATTTGCCGTCTGCAATGGTGGGCGAGGGACTTCACCGATCCGTCTGCAACGGCGGATGGAAAGATTGTGAAAGCTTCCGCAACGGCGGAATTTCACTTCCTTCGATGGCCCGACCGTCCCATACTTAGCCAATTTTCAACTTTTCTGTGGCGTCGGCAGTCGGGTGACTCTTGGGTCGGAAGCATGATTGCTTTGACGTCCGCAACGGCGGATGGGGAGATTGTGGAACCTTTCGCAACGACGGATAGGGACTTCGTGAAACCTTCCGCAACAGCGGACAGGAACTTCATGAGACCTCCCGCAACGGCGGACAGGGAACTTCTCCCATTCTCCCGACTGTTCACACTCAAGCAAAAATTCCCAATTTCAAAATTTCAAATTTTCACAGTCTTCCACTGGTTCAGCTGGGCATCATGAAATACACCTCTGTCAGTGGTTATTCTTGTCCCATAGAGGCCCACTGCTGCAACTCAGAAGCTCTGATACCATTAACTGTCACGTCCCCATGCCTCCGACCGGCAAGGAGGATGCGATCCATGGCATTAACCAAGCATACTAACAGCCTCATGAACATGTACAGGAAGTAAAATGGCAAAACATAATGCTGAAGTAGAATGCATTGAAGCAAAAACATGCACATATACAATTGTTCATCATACATAGCTGAATTAATTCATCTTGCACAACAGAAACCTCATGCATTCAAACAAGCATTTTTGCAACATGTTCATTTCCATTTAATTAACGGTAAATATACAATTGCAGAGGTAAAATACACAAGATTACTTATCTTATGAAAGCCTTGCTCCGCAACCAGCTACGTCACTACAACGTTCCACCCAACCATAGGCCAGCATGCTCCTCAATCGCTCAGCAACGCTGCCACCCCCGAGCTGGGCATGATTCTCCAAGGAATAAGGGAACTAGCAGGCTTACACATAGCCAGGATACACAAAAAAAACACACAGCCAAGCCAACTGAGTTGGGTTTATCAAGTCACTAAGGAGTTGATGAAGGCAATTTGCTAAGCTGGTGAGCTCATTACAGAGCCAAGAACACCTACACTCGAGCTAGCCTGACCTCTAAGACACCCATCCACACCCAACACAAGGAATTAGTCCCTTCTCTGCTACACAGTCCCTCAGGCCCTGCATTCCCTTCCAGTGCTATTCAGGGGTGATGGAGAAGAAGGCCAGCCCTCTAGCTCTGCCTGAGTGGTTTCTAGCACCAGGTTTGTCAAGCAACCAAGCCAACACCCTTACTCCTCACACAGTCCAAAGACCAACAATTGCACTCAGGAAATCAATTCAGCTCTCACAGCTTAAACAGGGAAAAACGAATTACACAGCCCCATATGTAACAACAAAAACGGCTCACAACATGGGGGAAAACACACAGTCCTGAAGCTTATCAAGGAAACCAACTCACAGCAGGGGAAAAAAACGCCCCAAATATCCTGTGCGTGAGGCCAATAGTTGCTAAGACAGTCAAAAACGTGAATGGCTCTTCACAGCCATGGTAAAAACACATGAAATCACAAAAACGTGAATGGAAAAATGCATCGGCAACTCCCAAAATGTGAGGAAGACAACCCAGGCCCTGGCATTACAAAAACGACCTCCCATCCATGGGAAAAAATGAAGCTAACAGCCAAAATCGTGGAAAGAAAAACACAGGAAAAACTCCAGCTGCTCCCAAAACGTGAGGAAACTGAAAAACGTGAATGCATAGCAAAATGGCATACGTTTTTGGGCATTTTCCTTGCCAAGGAAGTCAGAACACGTTTTTCAAAAATGGTTCTCTGCCCAATTCGAATTTTGGTTGCCCATACTCTTCCCATCCATGCAATAACTAACTCAACCACATTCTGGCAGAAATAAATGATTGGAGAAAAAGACAAGAAAGGTAGTTGACAGCTTGATGGGTTTTCTCATAGACATTTGGCTTTTCCCCATTGGCCCATAGGCTAAATATTTCACCCCCCCTTATCCTTAGAAAATCATGCCCCATTCGATTTAGTTGCTGCGACCGTAGCTGGTTGTGTCCATTAATTAATTATGATGCATATTTACATGACGGCCAACATATTATATGCCGCATGCCGCGATAGATCTTCGGTGACAATTAAATCCAAAACATAGCATTACCGATCAATGGTGGGGCCTTGGCCTTTAGCTCCACACCATGATCATTACAATATATACATCATATACATCTAATGTAACGGGGTCAAAACCGGGGCATTACAGTAACAAAGTTAGGTAGTTTATTTGATAGAGAAGTTCTCGACCTAAGGTAAAAAGGACAACAAGAGCATCGCTTCATGTCCATTACTTACGATAATGATAGAAATAATGCTCAATTCCTTGAGGAGTTTAAAAAAGGTATTTAATTGGATTATGGGTGTTGAGACAACACCATATGTCTGGCTCTAATATATTCCTAATCCAAGGCTTTATAGGCATGCCCTTGACACAATATTGAAACAATTTGCGATTGTAATGGGAATTTAAGAAGAGATATAGATATCATTTTGAGTATGATTAGGGGAATTATCATAAATTTATGGTGAACCTTCATAACAAATGACATCATGCTTTCCTTATCATCTATATTTACCTTGATATCCTATGGTTTCTTCATCACTAGTTTATTTTTCCACTCCACCTCTACACAAATTTGCTAGGTGAGATGGGGTAAGGATAGATTTAGGAATTGATTATGTTCCCTCACCATGCATTAGAGGAAATTTGGGGTCTAAAATGGGCCTTATAAGAAAACGT
Source organism: Pseudotsuga menziesii (assembly GCA_001517045.1). NCBI lineage: Eukaryota > Viridiplantae > Streptophyta > Pinopsida > Pinales > Pinaceae > Pseudotsuga > Pseudotsuga menziesii. The sequence goes on along the minus strand of LPNX010031273.1, from coordinate 178,381 downwards.
GCCAAAATAAGTTTTTGTGAGTTGGCATTCAAGAGCCAATAGAATTTCAATAAAATAAGTCAACCATAATGGTTGAATTGACATATTTGTCATTAAAAAAAACTACTTTTTGTGTTCGTATTTTCGACATATCTCCCTGTGTTTTTACTCAAATTTCGATCGGGAGAGCTTGTTGGATGCGGAATTTGATTCCGCATCCAACGAGTACCCACACTGCTTACTTTTGATAGACCCCGCTACCCCAAAAACAAGAAATACCTGAAAAAACATGATGATGACATCATCATCACATTGTTTCAAGTATTTCTTGTTTTTGGGGTAGCGAGGTCCGTCAAAAGTATGCAGTGTGGGTACTCGTTGGATGCGGAATCAAATTCCGCATCCAACAAGCTCTTCTGATCGAAATTTGAGTAAAAACACAGGGAGATATGTCGAAAATACGAACACAAAATGTAGTTTTTTTCTTTCTTCCTCCAAAATTAATCAATATTATTTTATTATTTTAACTATTATTTTATTATTTTAACTATTATTTTATTATTTTCTTTAGGAGGCCCATTTTAGACCCCAAAATTCCTCTAATGATATGTTATGAAATAAATGCCATGTGATAAAAGACATTTCAAATGATTTTTTAACAATCCATACATTTTCACTTCCTAGATGCAAAAGAAGAACAAGATTATTATGTAAGGTCCTTATCACATGGACTATAGTTTTACGAGGGGTTCAATAAGTAATAAACATTTCAAGGAGACACCTTCACTTGGATGTGACAATAATATAGTTCCATATTATCATAATGAGCTTCACCTAAAATAGATTAGTTATTGTAAGCATTTTATATAGACACACCTTTCATGGCCAATGAAGAAAAACAATATTTTAAAGTGTGATTCTGGGCATCTTTTTAGGTTGCTCAGGGTCTAATTCCACACACAAGTTCATTACATTGGTGAAGACACTCTCATAGTATTTTTATATGATATCTCTCAAACAAACCCTCTTTTGGGCCTAAGGTCAAATAATTCGGCCCTCTTTTGGGCCTAAGGTCAAAGAAGTCGAGGGGCTATTATGATAGACAAAGCCAAGTATCAACACAAAGATATTTTTGAGAGCATAAAATGGTAGGAGGAGGAGGAATATAGAAGAGTAGGAGGAGCATGGGAAGCGATAGTGGAAACTCAATGAAGTCGAGCAGCAGGAAGAGGGCTAAGAGAGGGCACATAAGTGGATGAATAAAGCAAATAAAGTGAAGGGGGAGGAACCAGAACATGAAGAAGAGTAGAAGGAAGAAGAAGATGAAGAAGATCAAGGAGAGGAGGATCTAAGAATGGAAAAGTGCTTGGATATGGGTTTTATGAAGTCGAAGATATCAGAAAGAAGAGGGGCTTTGTATGTTCCCTGTAAAGTGTAAACCCTCATTTCCTCTCATGACGCCGGTAGTTATATTTGAAATTTGTGTAGTTGAGTATCTTGATGCATATAGTGAATATGTGGAGCCTGTAATGAAAATTGGTTGGATTCCCTTTCTTCAAAAATTTTCTGGTCTCAATATCACAGTTTTTAAAGCATTTTCCTTGGTGTTTAATGGTAATATTGCTCGTATCGATGATGTAATATTTTGTCTCTCAAGCAACATAGTTGTCATTAGATAGTGAAATATGGTTTAAAGGGAAACACATCAAAGGGATAACATGGAAGAAATTCCCGATTAAGATTGGCTCATAGGTCCAATCAAAGTATGGGTTCCCTTCTTGACTGGTTAAAAGGAAATGACATCCTCTTCTTGAACTGATCATGAGGTATGTGAATTACAAAGGGCATTTTTATCGGATACATTATTATTATCTTAGGTTATTGCTGATTTTCAAGGGGCTTTTTTATCTTATCGATAGTTCATTAAAGATGGCATATTTGTTTCAAAACAACACAACTAATAGAGGTAGGATTTTTTTTCATCATAGTTTTGTTTAAGATTCTCATCCACCATAGGTTGTCTCGAATTGGGGATAATTGGGACTCCTTTATCACCTGTAATAACTTTGGGGTTAATCAAGAATGGCCTCAGAATAGGCAAAAAAATAGATGTAAATGCATAACTGCTGTTCCTTTTAACCCTAATGAGGAACTGGAATTTTTTTAATTTTTACTAGTGTTAATTGGAACTTTAAAAGGATCACTACGCCTCCAAAATTTCCAATATAGTAAAAAAAGTGGTTCCCTCTCTCGTAAACACACAAAAACCTGAAAATTATTTGCAGCCAGTTGCCCAACATACATGCTAGGACAGGTTGAGTGACTTGCTGGTTTAGTGCTTGAGAAATGGCTGACAACATGAAGCTATTTCTAATTTTAGATATGACCTTTATGTTAGGATGATAATCCTCCCTTGTACAATTTGGTCATTATGTCTAAATTGGGAGTCCTTTCAGCCTATTTTTAGTCACTAGTACCATTGGGTCCACTTGGCCTAATTGGGGCACGTACACCAATTACTAAAGTGTGGGGAACACTAATTAAGGCCAACTTCCACTCACTTCACTTACATGCATCATTTTAGGAGCATCCTAGATCAATCCCTACAAATTAGGAGCCAATGGGAGTGTCGATACCAACCTCCATCAGTTAAGTTTAGTTGGTTACCAGGGATGATTTTAAGAACCCCCCCTAGATTTATATGTATAAAAATTGGGTGAATCTCTCTGATATATAGGAAAATTTGAAGGTGATTTTATCAATAATATAATATGTATATATAAAAAATTTGGTGAATCTTTCATTTTATTATATAATGTTGTAAAATTTTGGCAAATCTTTCATTTTATTATATAATGTTGTAAAATCTTGGCGAATATTTCATTTTATTATATAATGTTGTAAAAACTTGGCGAATATTTAACTTCATTATAAGAAATTGTAAAAAATGGTGAATCTTTCACTAATTTATAGAATATTGTCAAAATAAAATAATAACAACATTAGTCAAATAACATGAATCACATCATCAACAAGAGAACATGTAGACTCACAAGTCACAACAGGAAGGTGTCAGTGAAACACAACTGCACTGACTAGATTTAGGGCAAGTGGGGACTCCACTTGTTATCTAGTCCCTTAATGGTCCAACGGACATGTGGGGACCTGAATCTTGACAAACTGTTAAACTCATAGAATCATACATTATGCTCGATCTTGGCCTCCACTACCAATTCTGGTCATGGAGGCTTATATAATTATGCATTGTAATTATGCCAATTGATTATTGCATTAGATGAATGTTGGTATTGTTCCAATAGGTATCCTATGATCAATGCATAGGAACCTAGTGCATAGACCATTTTTCTCTTCGCTTAGATATGTAGAGCTCGTTTATTTTTTTGAATAACGATAAGTATTTACAAATAAAATATACAGTCACCGTAAAAGAATTGAAAAACTGAAGAAAATTAATTCATGCAACTAAAATTTAATAAAAGAATCTTTTCTCAAATACTAAAACTAGCATTGATTCAAGCTACGACAATGGGTTAAATCAAGCATTGAATGAGAACTATAATCATTTAAAGGAATTAACACAATATTTAGCCAAAATACACACAAACTTCAAAAATTGACAAAATGCTTCAAACAAAAACAATAAACAAACCATAAAAATTTGTCAAGATATTTGTGCTAAACACCAACATGGTTTCATGTACTTGAATGAGCCCATTCTTTCTTAGCGAAAGTGTTGTCAAATCAGTTATTTATCATTTAATGTTAGGAAACTATCTATGTGAAGAGATAGCTTCTTGGCCTAGCTTCTCAAATTTCAGCGTCATTTCCTATCAGATACAACAAAGAGACAATGTAAGAGATAAATATCAAACCATCAATCTTACAACAAAAAATTATAATGTAGAATCTATTTTTACCTAAAACATAACCTCAGATTCATATATGGAGTTGGGGTTAGGTTTGAGTTCTGCTTTTAGCTTTTTATAGGAGCTACTTTTGGGATCCCACTTTGTATTGTGATCATGGTACTGTACATTCCTCTTGACATACTTTTGGGATCATTTGTTGGACATTAATACAATAATCTTATCTTATCATAATTTTTTTTGTTACCTTCATCATATGCTTAATGTGTTACTTTCATTATATGCTTAATGTACATATTGTGTGCCAGTCAGCTGTTAGATTACCACAAGGTTAGTTAAGCACACAAAGTCTACACCACCAGTTTTAGATTGGGTACCATCATCAAAATGGGGGCAAGTGCCCAAACGTTTCCCAATGATTTATTTCCAAGGAAAAAATACACCAATGTTCCACCAAGTTTCTGGGATGTGCAAATTTGGGAGCAAGGGAACACATCCAAGGGGACATGTGGAATCACCCCACAAAATATATGGAACATTGAAGTCTCCAACATAGGAAGCCAGCCCAAATACTAAAAAGATTTAAAATATGAGAATTGAAACGTTAACCATTAAAACTATTACATAACAACAATTTAATCTTATCCAATTGTCAAAAGCACACCCAACTGCTAATATCCACCACACAATAGCAAGAGAACAAGTCTAGAAGTACCCTATTCTGAGCATTTTCTTCCAGCAGTGCTAAACCATGTTCTGAGTATTTTCTCCCAGTTGCAACGTCACAACCAACAACCACGCAATAGTAAATGTTTGAGGTATTTATTGTCCAATAGTAGAAAATAATTAATTATTTACTATTCACTGTACCCACAATATCCAACAAGGGACTATGTAAAATACTTGAGGTATTAAGTTTTAACTTTTAACTAAGGCCACAACAATAAATATCCAGTAGCAAGGTTTCTACGATTCCAACATTCCACAGCATCCAGCAGCAAGAATTATGTTTCACAGCATCTGGGAGTGATAGGCCAAAGGTCTCAACTCTCACTCACATGGTCTCCCTCACACTGCCATGGCCACATAGCCTCACTACTCACACAAGTTAAAAGATAGTGCATAGAGTTCATAGTCCCACTAAAAGGCTTCATTTGTGCACCATGCTTTGCATTAGCAACAACAACACTATTAATATTCTTCCAACTTTTATTAGCTTCTGCTAATTTAACTTGACCACCAATTCATTTTTTTCATGCATCAATATGAGTTAAATGTTATATAACATATAGGCATCTACCAATTGATTGGATTTTTAAATCAGGTATTGTTGCTATTGTTGTTAAGAGCTTCCAATAATTAAGGGGGTAGGATTTTTTATTCATTGAGGCTTTAAATATGTCCCAATTCACAGCCTGGATGGAATCAATATTTATCTTCCACTCACATAAACCTCCCACCATAGCAAAGCTTACCTAGGCATGCATAGTTTTTCAAATGCAACTGTGTCATCATCTGTAAATTTTTGCACTTTGAAAAAGGGGGATCTAACTTCCTTGGGAAATTATCACGTCCAAGGCCTCCACCTGACTGGTCGTAGAGTGAAATTTTCACTTTGGGTTTCACTTTGAAAGAGGAACCTAGATTTACCATCGAGCCTCCTTGAGAAGTAATTCATTTCTTGCCTAGATTGCTATCAAACAATTGCTATTGAATAGTAGCCTATCATGTTGTTATAGAATTTGTTAAATTTTTCCACAGATGGGATATATTCATTAATTGACCATCCATAGGCCCAAGTTTTGAGTTTAGATTAGCAACTTTGGCTTCAACCATTCCAACACAACTCTGCAATTCATCCTCCATTTCCTTGTTTGTCTGAGAGCAAATATTGACCATAAATTGTGTAGCGAATCAACAACTACATGTGAAACAAATGCTCTAAAATTCTAATACCAATATCATCCCAAAGTATGCCTAGTGGAAATAAGTGCAACAACTACAATATACAATCCTGCATACACAACCAATATAAAATGGAACCAATATAAAATGGCAAGCGAATATTGAAGTAATCAAACAATCTTGGAAAATGAATCCACACAATAGGCAAAAAAAAATTGAAGAAAATATCAACTCCAAATTTTCATTAAACAAAACATTATGTACAACAAAGATATGAATAGAATTGAAGCTTTTATCAGCAACTACAATCCATAAATTTCTACAAACTCCAGAGATCCAATGGAATTGAATCAGTTGTACTACTACCGTCACTCAACCCCATTAAAAAATGAGAAAGGAATATAAATACAACATGATGAATATGAAGCATTGTATATCTCATTTGTTCATATCTCAACAATACATTAGTGTACAATAGTCAAGAAGATGAAAAGACAGAGAAAAGATGTGACAATTTTTTATGACTGTGAGCTTTCACTCATAACCACTTGTTGAGATCTCTATCCACTTCAGCAAACCTTTGTCAAACTAAATTGTGAGACTGGACCCAAAGTTGTGCCCCTGGGTTAGTGCTTACATGCATACAACTAAAATATAAGTGAGACATGCGTCCATAGCACTATCGATTGTCACTCTGATGTGCATAGTTATTGGACTGCAGCACATGGTCCTTTTGAAACACCTTTTAGACTGAACTCTCTTCTTTCAATTCAGGACTTGATTGATTCTTACTCTTATTATGGGTCAAGCAACCCTAAGATCTCCTTTTCAAGATTGTGCAAGATGGGAAAAAGGATCCTACATGCCCTGCTTTACTAGCGTTCTTCATTGACCACTCTTTAAAGGAAATTATGCCATTGAAAGGTCCAATATTGTTTCATTCTAGAAATCTTACTCACTCGAAATCACTTTGAATGGTGACCCTATATGCAGGATTGATGGATTTAGGACAATGGTCAATGCTCTATTGGCTTTCTCTCATTACATAATTGGAAGATTTTCACTAAGTCATTGACCAAGAGTTTTTTTATTCATTCTTTAAGAACTTAGAGGCCAAGGGGCAAATTTTGGTTGGAGACCTTTGTTTCTAAATTTTGACCCAGAAAAGTATTCCCATAACAAACCCTCCCCATGTGCATAACAACTCAAAACCATAGTTTCCACACTCTTATGTATGACTCCCAACACTCCCTAGTACGACAAGTCTAATTCTGAGATGAATACTTACCTTAATGATGTTAGGATTTTCCTTGACAGAGTATTGACAGATCAATACTCGCTAGTCTCAATGCTCTTATGAATTTTGTTAACAGAGTGTCAACATTCAATACTCACCATAATCCTGAGTATGTCAAATTTGTGCAGTCCCACCCTGGCCATTTTTGAGTTAACAAATTTGTGCAGTCCCATCCTGGCCATTTCTTATTTGTTAATCTAGCACCAATTTCATCTTCTCATCCCCTTTTATGAGGAAGGCTAGTATTTCTGGCCATTCCAATCATGTTTGATTGCTCTTGCATGGTTTCCATTGATGCCATTGCCATGTTTCTTGGCTAACCTGAGAAACAATCAATCCAGTAGATCTTGTTCTGTGTGAGATAGAATGGCAATACAATGATTGTATCCTTCTTTTTTCTTTTTCTTTTTCTTGTTTCTTTCTTTCTTCCATTTTTTTGTACTAGTTGTGATGACTAGGTTGGCTAGGAAGGGATGGTGTATGGGAAAAGAAGGGAAAATAATTAACAATTGAAGAACATATCACTGCAGAATCGACGAGAAATATAAACAAAAAAAAAAATTGATTTCTGCTAAATAATAAACGACCAACCAGCCTATGTTAGGAACAAAGGATATAACTCAAAGGTACAGAGCAAAAAAAAATTAGCTAAACATCTGACAAAAGAAGGATATATAGTCACACAATGCAAAATAAATCATATTCTACAACTTCTTAAATAATTGACATTAAAGCTCATATTTACCACCAACAGCAATCCATGTACATAAGCACTTCAAAGACACTACTAGGATCAAAATAGAGATGAAAACCTTGAAGTAGAAAAAATTCCTCTTGCAAAAGACTAAAAGTGCAAAACCAATCTACATAATCCTAGATTTCATATGTTCTATAAACCTGTGAAGATGAAGGCTTATGGGGATTGAGAAGGAGAAAGAAAGGTACACAACCAATACACAAGCAATGACAACCAACATAGAATATGTGCATCCAACGGGCAGCCAAAAGCATACAAGGTGTTGGGCTTTGCTAGAGATTAGGGTTTCTTATGTTATAGAATTTATTGAGCCCCAACAGCTGTTATGCTGAATTCATTGGCTGTCTTTTCATCTTCTCATTTTCCTTTATTGGATGCTGTGGTAGGTTCAATGGTGGAATTAGCAGCTCTCCTAGCCTCCCATAAGGCATGCAGAGGGGAGCATGATAATAGCCACCACACAATATTGTCATTTTGACTAAGTCTCAAGGAGGAACCATGCAAGGATCAAGTGCTAGCAATCATGATGTTCAAATTTAAATTCATCTCCATGTAGGTTGTTGAGTCTTCTCTCCTTGCAGTCCAAGCAAAATTAACAACTCATTTTATAGCCCATAATGCACATGGATATAAAGGCCACTCATATATAATCTCAGTATCACTATTGTCACCATTACAATCAAAACAACTTATGTTTGCTCTCAGCAACAAACTAATTCATTGGCAACAACTATGTTCTCACTGCCTTGCATATCACACCAGTGCCCAACACAATATCATATTTCCATGCCATTGTTAAAATTTACATTATAGTTCATATCTGCACTCATAAATGAAACCTATGGGTCCTAAATTTTGGAGCTTAGTTTACACCTATTAAAGCCGAGGTCTACATATACTAAAACTTCTTTCAATTAAGTTTAGAAGGGAAAACAATGTACTCTATGTTAATTGAAAATAGCAGATAGAAGGAAGCTAAATATATATTTGTGCAATATGGAAATTAAAAACAGTAATACAAACTCTAACAACAATCACAACTACTCACTATTATTCATAAAAGAATATTACAACATCTAGTACACACGTTGCTTACACTTACTCTCACTGCAACACACACTAAAATTATCTCTTAGGATGCTTACTAATGCACCCCTCATTATTTTATTAACTAAGGAAAAGAGTTACCAAATGGGAGATAAATGACTCTGGTGGAGAACCCCACTTCAACTCATAGATAGATCCCACTATCCAGCAATAAAGCACACCTAGTTTCCTAGAAGAATGCGCCTCACTTGACTTGGAGTGAATTCCTAAGTAAGTGGAGACCAGGGTTTCAAATCTGCTAGTGTGTTAGGTGCATGCTGCTAATCACAGCCACTAGAAATTCCATCCACCACGGTCAAACAAATATGTCCATAAAATATTTGTGACTAGGGTACAATCTATATGGAAGAGCAAGGCTACCATAGAATGTTTCTATGTTCACTCCAAGGGATGCCATAAATTGTTGCTGATGAAAATTGTTTCAAACAATCCACTTTTTGTTGGTGTGATTATCCAAGGAATTTCTTTGAACTATTGTTCTGACTTATGGGTATGCTACTTGTTTTAATTTGCTTAGGAATTTCACCTTTAGGATAGCCTCAATAAACCCTAAAATGCACTTTATTTGTCTGAGTTTTAATGTCTTATAGATCTTAAAAATGACGGTATAATGTCATGCTACAGGACTGCCATGTTTTCTAGTAGAATGGATCAGTAATGGAAACATTCATTAAATCTATGCAGTTTTGTGAGTTATATCATGTTCATCTCAAATTTTAGGCATACTCCAACTTTCAATTAGGGGCAATTAGTTCTATTATGGCCCTCGAAGAACACTAAGATGCATCTTTGGGTAAATATGGGCACATTGTGAGTTTGTGGAAAGAAACATAATTAAAACCCAATTATTCCAAAATCTTGGCAACAATCAACTTAATTCTTGTAGGAAAACTCTAGGATAGGTTGTTTCCTAGCATTTATGGGCATTCTAGATAGTCCTGGGTATGTTTTAACCATGTCTCAACCCTCCAAACAACAAAAATAATATCTTGTGAGATTAGGGATATTTTCTGACTGTTGTTACAAGGAAAAATTACCATATCTATTATTTACTGCTAATTTAACCTTAATCATGTCCATACCATTTTTTTCAAGAACACTTCTCCAAGCAGCAATCTGAGTAGGGCATCCCACATGTTCCAAGATATTATTCTTTCAAACAAACTCCATTTCCACCATTGAGTATAACAGCCTAAAAGTAGAAGTATACAACGTATAGCATAACAAGGAAAACCCAAAAGGGTATCCCTAGAAACAATGAGGATGAGAAGAAGCAAGTATCATAAAAGAGAACATGAATAGGGGAATCCTGAATAGTTTTCTTCAAATAAATCCTCCAGAAATATGCAAAGAGAAATTCCTAGTTCTCTTGTCCACCAAATTTGCCAATTTGTTATTGTGAGGATGGGAGATCATTGTTACTTTGTTGGGAGCTGAGGCTTAACCTCTAGGATTTCCACCAGATGGTTAATCTTTAGCTACACTTTGTTTTGTTGTAGCCATATGTTTTCAAATTATTTTAGGATGAGCCAAACAAAAATGGACCAAAATGACTTCCAAGCGATTTAAAAAAATGAGTTTCATATCTTTTAGGTTTCCAAGTTGTGCCAACAACCGTGTATAAGGAAGTGCATACGACATCTTATAATTCAAATTCCATTAGAGGAAGTGCATATGGCTTCTTATAATTCAAATTACATTGGCGTGTTGAAACTTGATGCTTAGTACCAAGTGGCTACAACCACCCTATTTTTATCTTGTAAATGGTTTAATATATATTCTTCAAATTAGATTTTTAAGAACATAATATAAAATCATGCATTAAAAAATCCCTGATTTATTCTTTGATTGAAAATAATTTTAATCTTAAATGGCCTTTCCTTTTCTAGACAAGGAATTAAAATGATATTCACATTCTTTAATTTAAGTGAGTTTTATATTTCAATGGAAACTAGTATTTTAATATTCTACCTTTGGAATCGAGAGATTGATTAACACTTGGAAATGATTTCTTTACATAAGGTCATGTCAATAAGTCCATTGGAATAAAACATCAGGTTTTACCAATATTCTAACGTGGCTTGGAAGTACTTGGAAGCTAGAGGGAACTTGTAAAGGATAGAATAAAACATAAGTACCAATATTGTAACATGACTTGGAAGTACTTAACAGTTGGAGGGGACTTTACAATTGATAAAGGATAAGATAAAATATCAGGTACCAGTATTCTAACATTGTTTGGAAGTACTAAGTAGCTACTAGGGACTTATAAAGGATACCTTGAGTTGGGAGGTCTACTCAAGTTTCCTATGAATTCATCAAAGTCTATGGACACATCAATAACTATGTACTTCAATCTAGGTGGACTGGGTACCCTCCAAGTCATCCTTCACCCCACCCTCCTTCAAAGTGGATCCATTAATTCACCTATGGGTGTCCTCCAAGTCCCCATCCACTCCACCCTCCAAAGAGTATGCATTAATCCACATGCGTCATAAAGATAGGAAAGGATTTACCATACAAGTGTTAGATCACACCAATGGAGGTTTGTTTTTATGTTGAATGGGCTAATGATAAATACATTCATAAAGTCTATTCACTTGAGTCCTAATGGAATGAGAACCCTCCAAGTTAGTCGGCTCTAATTCCATTCATAGTCTATCAACTCCAGTATGAGTGAGAGACTATGCACCCTACAAGTCACCCTTCCCCAACCTTTCAAATAGCATCCATTAATCCTCGTGTTTGTCCTAATGATAGGGCATGCATTATAATACAAGTGTTGGCTCAACGGTGGATTTTTTTTAGGTAAAAGGGCTAAGAAAGCTAACTCCCACTTACATCACAATTTTCTGACAACTAAAAATCCCTTAATATAGTTGTTTGTCCTAAATATGAGCATATGTTATGTGTTGGCTCATAGGAATGGAAGCTAATTTTTTTGGGTGAAAAGGCTAAGAAATTTAACTCCCACTCACATCACAATTCTCTGTAAAATAAAAGACTAAACGGATTTTTGATGATCCATTACTTTGTACTCAATAAGAATAAAACCAATAGCACTAGGACACCTTGGAAATTGTATCTTATTACACTCCTGTAGATAATTTTGGTGCCTTTGTTTGGCAATTTAGGTGTATGTTGAAATGGGTTGTGACAAATTCTCTTATTAGATTTGGTGTAGATAAGGTGTCAAGAGTAAGATTCATAGACACATAGAGTAAGATTCATTTTAAGGTCTTAATGGCTATGCCAAGAAATGGACTCTTTGTCTCATGGTAATAGATAAATTTTTCTTAGACTTGTTCATGGATGAGACATGGGAACATCTATAGGATTCCAATGACCATTAGAGGAAATTTGAGGTCTAAAGTGGGCCTCCTAAGGAAAATGATAAAATAATAGTTAAACTAACAAAACAATAGTTAAAATAATAAAACAATAGTTATTAATTTTGGAGGAAGAATGAAAAAAACTACTTTTTTTGTTCGTATTTTCGACATATCTCCTTGTGTTTTTACTCAAATTTTGAGTGAGAGATATCGTTGGATGTAGAATTTAATTCCACATCCAATGAGTACCCACACTGCCTACTTTTGATGGAACCCGCTACCCCAAAAATAAGAAATACCTGAAAAAATGTGATGATGATGTCATCATCATGTTTTTTCAGGTATTTCTTATTTTTGGGGTAGCAGGTTCCATCAAAAGTATGAAGTGTGGGTACTCGTTGGATGCAGAGTTAAATTTTGCATCCAAGGATCTCTCCCACCTGAAATTTGAGTAAAAACACAAAAAGATATGTCGAAAATACGAACAAAAAAAGTAGTTTTCTTTTATGACAAATATGTCAATTCAACCATTATGGTTGACTCATTTTATTGAAATTATATTGGTTCTTGAATTCCAACTCACAAAATTTATTGTTGGCACATTTTCTTATAAGGCCCATTTTAGACCCCAAATTTCCTCTAATGAATAAGCATGATGAAAGGAAAAACAAGAAAGAGGGGCAAGCACCATAAAGACAAGTTTCAGATAAACATGAACAACCTACAACAGATCCAAGGTGATGTTGAATATCAATATGGACATACATGTTGTTTAGTTTTCATGACACCTTAGACAAAGACATCAATGCTTTCCACATGAGAGAAAGGGAATGGTATTTGTGGCATTTTTCTGAGCAAGTTAAGATCATTAATGATAACTATATATATCCATGAGTTGCAAAGTTTATGAAGAATATGCCACTTTTCCCTATGATGCTTTACCTTGACTAATATAAATAGTTGAAGATGAAAACAAAGCTGAGGATATCATAGAAGTTGCTAAAGCTTCCCTGGATCAAGAAATATATGCCATTCGTGTGATAAATATAGAGCATTTTGCATAGAGGTTATAAAAAAATTTGAGTATTGGAAGAAGCTCAATTCTTATCTTATGTAATACCATCACATATAGGATAATTGGAGATATTTAGGACAATGTTATAAGGTCGTTTAATTTCATACGGCCAGTAGGCGACCAATTAACACTCCAGGTGTGGAATTCCTTTAGCACTTTAAACAGGCCAGCAGAGAGGCCACATTAACAATAGTTGTCACAAGTGTTTGTGTGGCCTTTTTAGACATTTTTGGAAAATGCCAGTGGCAGAATTGTAAGTAGACTTTCTAGCATATTATGTAGAAGATGCAGATTGTGTTGGATACCATTCCTGAAGGATTTTGCACAATGTCTTTGCTGAAAATTGGAATTGAGCACTTTCATCACACCAAAAACATGCACCTCGAGGAAACAAGAAAATATGTTGTAGAATCTATGGAAATACAAAAATCAGGTTTATAGTTAGTGTATTTTCTAAGTTCTCCAAATCTACATACATAGTAGAAACTCAAGAGAGAATATGAAATATATGCAGTTGTAATATTTATAGTAGATACCAGCTATGTGCATGGCTGAAGAGTGAAAGAGAAAGAAATATAACAGGTTGATCTACCTTATGGAGAATGCTCCATGTTCCATGGTATTACAAGACTGAGAATATTGATAGCAAGAGCAGGTTCGTACCTCTTCCAATGAGTATATATGCCTCATTTATAAAGTAATGCCATATTACAAGGGTGTGTCCAACTTTCATGTGTGAATAGTGTGAAGACTAAGTTTATATGGGAGTATTCCCATTTTCATGAGAGAATAGTGGAAGGCCTATTTTGCATGGGTGTATCCCAATTTGCATGATTAGTGGAAGACCTAGTATGCACAGGAATATTCCAGTTTACATGAGAGATGAGAGTGAAAACCTAGTTTGCATGGGTATACCTTACAAGTCAGTGATATGGAATATTGAATATTTTCAAGTAGTCTCGGAATTTCCATTAAGATTCTCCATTCCTCTACTCGAGACAACATGCACATGCAATCACACCTAGGACAAAAATATTTGATTTCAACATTTTCTCTGCTTGGGGTTTCTATGTCAAGGTTAAAGGTTCCTAAAGTAAGACCATTTAGACCTATACAAGTTTCAACCAAGAGTGTAGGAAATTTCATTTTAAATTGTGTTTCCTGAATATGTCTGTATAGTTTGTAACTCTCCCTCAAACCCTCTTTATCCATTTATCTTGAAATGAGTCTGAAATTGGCATTCCATTATCTTTGTACAAATGGAGCTCTTGCCAACTTGCAAACAGCAAGATAAAATTTCATGGGGATTTTCAAGCAAAGACAATCAAGTTTTTCAGCAACCCAAAATTAGATGGCAGTTAGGCTGACATATTATTATTCAAGAGTATAATCTCATTGATAGTACTAGGGTGAAATCATGAATTTGTCTAGAGAGGTCACGACCTACTAGAACAAGATGTAGGAGAGTTATTCCCTAGGTCATAGGGCCTATTCTAGCAACCAAAAAAAAAACCATGAAATCAACTTAATAGTAACAATAACCCTTTACTAGAACCAGATGTAGGAGAGTTATTCCCTAGGTCATAGGGCCTATTCTAGCAACCAAAAAAAACCCAAGAAATCAACTTAATAGCAACAATAACCCTAGCTCATTAATCCAAAATAATTTAATTTCAACTGTGAAATTCGATCACATTGAGCACCCAAAATATGAATTGAGAGAGACTAACCTGTAACTGAAAGACTTAGAGTCATGTGAAGAATAACACACAAAATCCAAATGCAACAGAGACTGAATTCGAACTTCGTTGGTGCATAAATCCAGTACAAATTCTTCTTGAATTCATTATGGTCACCATAAATGTTATTTGGTCTTAAATAATTGTGCATAAACTGAGCAAACCCATCATTCATAAGCCAAATCGGGATATAGAGTCTAGAAACAATAAATACTCAAAATTGGGGTGAATGGGACTCCAAAAAATGCCAAATACAGGAAGAATGAGAGATTTAGAAGCCAAATCGGGGTGAATGAGGGCCAAAAAACTGTCATTTCTTGATTCCAAGGACAAACAGGGGCTCTGAAACCAAATGGAGGCTGAATAGGACTAAAAAACGACCATTTCCTGAAATTAAGGGCAAACATGAACTCCATCTTAAACCCATGCTGGAAATCAGTGGCAAAAATTACATCCATCTAAAACCCATGCTAGAAATCGTTGGCAAACAGGACCTCTCTCTGAAACCCATGGTGGAAATCGCGGGCGAAAGCCGGATCCAAAGCAAATTTCAAAGGGCAAAAATGGTTTTTGCAATAATTTCCAACCAAATATCGTCGGGCTAACTATGTTTTTAAATTTTTTTTGAAAATAAAAAATGGGCTATTTAATATTAACCCTAAAAACCTTTATAATATAATAAATTTGCACAAGGAAAATTTGAAACTCCTTTAATTTTGCCAATGGGATAAATTTTGCCCCTAAAATAATCCCTGTTGGTGACTATTCAAGCTCAGTTAGGAGTCGGTTACTTTCATTTCTAGTTCCCTACACTCAGTTCTATTCAGTTCACACTAGGATTACATAGCTTCATGCAGGTGAGGCGCATTTACTCACCTACCTCATTCAATTAAACTAGTCAACACTAGATTAGACACTTGAGTTTGTATTTTGAACTCCAATGAACTCTGATAATGATTTAGACAAGGTCAGTCAACCATTCAGTCAAGTAGAGTCCATCCAATTCAAATTTCCTCACATGGATTTGAATTGGATCCATTTTTTCTTAGCAAATTGATCCTTCCAGTACTGCACCAGAAGCGAATAATTTACCACTTAATATCACAATTTAAGGAACTGTTGTTCAAGACTACTTGATCAACTATGCTAGGTGTGAAGGAAATTCCAAAAGTGTAGACTATCGACCTTATTTTGTCTATTTGGTTATGTGATTTACAGGTTTATCGTTCATCTTCACTGCATTCACTACAAGCGGCTTAGTCTCCTTCACTACATTTGCTACAGTAGCTTAGTCTTCTTCACTGCATTCTAGATGGCCCCTCTAATAGAGCTTCTCACTCCTTTCAACTATCATTAGTGGAAGGAGGACATGGAGATGTAGCAATGCTCCAAAATACTCTTCAAACTCACAATGGAGATAGCGAAAGAGCCAATTCATTATGTTGAAAAAGAAAAGTACTGGAATATGATTGATGACGCATAGGGATGCTTATGCCTCTCAATCTCTCGAGATATTCTCTTCCACATCAAGGGATTGAAGACTCCCAAGGAGGTTTGGGATAATCTTGCTTCCTTATTTGACAAGCAGGGTGATATGAGGATCTATCGGCTAGAGAATGAGTTTATTTCTCTTCATCTAGCCAATTTTGAGACACTAAATGACTTCTTCACCAAATTCAAGCACTTATTGTTCCAATTGAAGTTGTGAAAGGTTGAGAAGGAGGATGATCAACTCATCCTTTCCATTCTTTCCAAAATTGGTGCAGACTACTCATTATTTGTATCAACATTTCATTCTATAAATCTCTCTACTCCAAACTGGAAGATGCCTACTCTTAACTCCTTCTTTGAATATCTCACTCAGGAGAATGACAAGTTAATCCAAATGGGGATCATTTGATCTTCCATAGTTCAAGCACTTGTTGTAGGAGGACCTAAGGTAGCGAATGATAAAGGGAATAAAAAGGATGAGTCTCCTGTAGAGAAAGAGTATTCAAATGATCCTTCGGGTTCGAATAGAAGCAAGAAGAATAGAAAAGGAAAAACACTTTGTTATTACTTTGGAAGGGGCTTTCATCAAGAAATTTCTTGTATGAGAAGAACAATTATGAGATGGCTCTTCTTCTAAAGAAACGTAACATTACTATACCTTCTATCACAAGGAAGGATAATGATAGAGAAGAAACCGAAGAACGTGAAGAGACAATCCATACACTGAAGGCTACTTGCTGAACAACACATGCCTGCCTCATGGTCCTGGTATTCAGATGGGCAATAACAGTAAATTTCAATCCAAAGGGAAGGGCTCTATAAAGCATGAACATGGAAAGTTCAAAGATGTGCTTTATGTCCCCTCCTTAGTTGCAAATCTGTTATATGTATACTAGATGACTCATAATGGCTCTCCAAAGCGAGTCATATTTGGTCTTGACTCAGTGGAGACCATATATATCTCTACTGGGAACATCATAATGAAGGGTGCTGCAAATCATGCCTCCAAGGCATATGATTTCATGACACTTCATGCCATTTTAAGAACCAGTGCACTCTCAATAGCCACTTGCAAGGGAAGGTAAAAAAATTCCTTCTACTTCTTTTATAGTTTCCACTAGTATTGCAGATCTAGTTGTATCATTTTATGAGATTGAGATTCAAGGTGTTTCAGATCCAGATCCAGTCCCTACTCCCAAGCGGGAATCTAGGAAGATAACTAGAAATCCATCTGATACTTAGAAGGCAAAGACCCTTGCGATATGTCATGCAATCTTACCTCCTTTAAATAGATGCAATATACTCCCTATAATATGCTACATGGAAAGGGCTCAGTCTCACTACATTCAGAAGAATAGAGTGGATCATACACCTCTTCATCTAGTAAGAGGCAAAGGTTACATTCCTCCTTCTTTCCATCATCATTTTGGGAGAAGATGGAGAAGTCTACATGCCAGGCCCTAGGATACCTGTGCACAGAACATCATGCATGTTCGTTCACTACATCACAAAGATTGTAGCAACACATTTTCAAGTTTTTAAAAGTTGAATCCTGATTCTATCTGCTTATTTAGAGGGGGGCTCTTTTCGATGTGGTTTTTTCCTCAGCTCCTTGTGTTGAGCGGTTACTTTACTTTAGGTGTTGTAATGGGTGACATATGGTCTTAGTTACTAGGGCCCACAAATTGTCCAAGTTAGCATTTAGGGGGGGTGTTAGGATTATAATCCTCCCTTGTCCAATTTGGTCATTATGTCTAATTTAGGAATCCTTTAAGTCTATTTTTAGTCACTGGCACCTTTGGGTCCACTTGGCCTAATTGAAGCACATACACCAGTTACTAAAGTGTGGAGAACACTAATTGAGGCCAAATTGCATTGATTGTACTTGCATGCATCAGTTTAGGAGCCTCCTAGATTAATCCCTACAAATTAGGAGCCAATAGGACTGCTGATATCAACCTCCATTAGTTGAGTTCAGTTGGTGACTAGTCAAGCTCAGTTAGGAGTCAGTTACATTCAGTTATAGTTCCCTACACTCAGTTCTATTTAGTTAGCGCTAGGATTGCATGGCTGCATGAAGGTGAGGTGCATTTACTCAACTACCTCATTCAGTTAGACTAGTCAACACTGAATTAGACACTTGATTTTGGATTTTAAACTCCGATGAGCTCCGATAATGATTTACACAAGGTCAGTTAACCATTCAGTCAAGTAAAGTCCAACCAATTTGAATTTCCTCACATGGATTCGAAATGCATGTGGTTATTTATCCATTGCACTTCATTGTAATTAATTATCTAAATACTTTTGATTAATGAAATCGTTCACAGTTGCAGGTCATTTTCACACTGTTTCATTCTTCAATTTCTGAGTAAAATTGTGTGATCTTTCTTGTGAGTTGTGTGTTGGTCCATAGATCTTTGTGCTCAATTTTACACTTTCCTCTTGCCTGGAATTTTATTTCATTTCAATAGGAAAGGTTTAGCAGTTCAACAGTTATCCCTATAAAAAAATAAATTGAATCATAAGCCTCTTCTCCAAGTCAAAACCATATAAAATTTACTTCCCATGACTTAACTTTGAAGTTTGAACTTAAAACATTGAATTTTGAAGATTTACATATGAGAAAGGAACATCTACAGTGCTAATATTGGGTTGAATGATAATCCATTTTATCACTGCTCTCTGGCTTCAACTTTGTAACAACTCTGAACTTTGGTTAAGCCATGTTTTCCTAGCCAAAATTGTAGTGCTAAGGGGAGTTTTACTTTTTTAATTGATTTTTAATTAATCCGAGTCTGAATAAAATGAATTGTTGCTTTTAATCTCAATCCAAAAAGCTTCCACCAATTTCTAAAATTATCACCTCTGGAAAAGATAATAATTATTAAATTTTTAATATATCAATGTATTATCATTTTGCTATCATATATTATGTGCAATTGTGAATATCCTATATTTGGTCAAAGAAATACTCAGGAATGAACATTGACAACAGGGCATGTCTAAAAGGGCATTATAGAGTGCTTCAGGTAAATTTGAAATATCATCATCTTGAAGTATATACTTCTATAGGAAATTCCTCTAAGCCATATTGGAAAACCTACTGTAAAAATGTGCCTTACACTGTAAATTTATGGATACAGGTAGTGAGGCATCGATTGTAAGGAAAACATGATGTATAATTCATTCTCAAAATGACTAGAATGTATGGATATAAGAGGGATTCACATGACAAACCTAGAGAAGGTGCCTAGAATTTAGGCTTAAGGAGATTTATTAAAACACTATGTAAAAGTTGTTCCAAGTGTTAAAAAAATACAGTGGAGGACAACTAAGGTGCTATATCATCTTTGGAAACAAGACATCAAAGTATAATTTTGGGAATGGCATCATAATAATAATCAATAAAAATATGTAGCATATTTAGCAGATGTTACACCTTGTTATGACATGTCTCATAGCCACTTGTGAGGTGCCCTAGCCTAACAAAGACTTACTATCAAATTCAAAGACATGTAATGAGGAAAAACTCAATTTTTAGCAGAGCACTATCCCTCATTATCATTCTCCCGTATAATGGAACAACCTGCTATGATTAATCTATTTGGTAGAAGTTGTTATCAGAAGTCATTGACATCAATTTTCTTATGGACCTTAGTCATTTTCAGCAATGACCTGTAGATGTGGTAAACTTGAGGAGTGTTAGATATTAAATACCAGCACAGGTTAGTCAGATACAACAATACAAACATAATTTCCAGCATAAGAAACGAACCTGCAAACGCAAAAAAAACTGTAGACCTAAATATGTATTAATGGTATGGATTTCTTCTTCTATTTGATAAAAAGTCCCTAGACCTATAACATTTTCCTTGAAGAGGTACCATACCACCTTTCATTTTGATAAGATCCATATTTGAAAAAGGTCCAGAAAATTATTTAGCAGTGCAGAGTAGTTGTTATACTACATTCCATAGTAGTATAGTAGAGTAAATAATTACAAAACATGAATTTTAAAGATGCACACTCATTGTTTGTTATCTCTTGAACCAGAATGTACTTTTGAACATTTATTCAAAATTATGGGCATGTTGGATCCTCTTAAAAATCATTAAGGTTGAATCTCGGCATGTCGAATTTGAACCAACATAAGATAGAGCTGCAACCATTTTTCAGCTTGCTGAACTTTTGTTACCAGTCTTTTCTGAGTTTAGAATAAACTCCATATTTAACTTTGCTCTTTCAAGAAAGTGAGTTGAGTCAACTCCTTGAATTTTGTATTGAGAAAGTTTCATAAATAATATGCTAGTCAGATTAACTCAGTTTGTCTGACTAATGAGTCGGACTCTTTTGGATGCCTATAAAAAGGATAGAAAAACACAAAAAAGGAACACTCATTTTACTTGTTTTCTTGATCCAATTTAAGAGTAGACAATCAACAAACCTGTATAATGTATATAATCCATGACATTTTGTAGTATAGTGTATCATTTACAAATTTTGAAGCAATTTATTACATGAAAATTTGCATATATAGGATGTGTAATTTAGTGTATTTTCTTACTTATTAAATTTTTTTCCCAAGTCAACTCCTGAGTTTATCGAGATAACACTCAAATATTATTCTTTGGCCATGTCTAGTCATACTTTGAGTTGGGTCTGGTGTTTAACACTGGCTTGTTGTATCTAAGGGCTTAACCATATGTTTGGATTGTTTCTTTACAATGCAGGAAACCATTCAAGCTCGGAAGAAAGACATCGAAGCTCAGAAATCTGCAGAAAAGGAAAAGTATTACTTGTTCAAAGAGCATGATAAATCCCAGAAAGAGGCTTAAAGTGCAAATTAGCAAGTATGAGCTAATCATTTGTTTCCCACATTGAGGTATCTTGCAGTCACTTTATTTAATTTCTCCTGACATGAACTGTATTTTTTTGCCATGCTCTCTATATCTTCATTATAATGTCTAGCATGTCATTACAACATGTGGCATCACTTCAGGATATCAATACTATGATTGCAAGAGCACAATACTACTTCCAGCATTATAACATCAAACTTCAGAGTGATGTTGGCACTGCTGCAAAGACCATATCCCAAATACAGAAAGAAAAATCAACTGTGATGGAAACTCTCAGTAGCTTAAGAGGTCACTCTGCTATAGTTCAGGACCATCTTAGTGTAACTAAAGTAAGTATGTATTTCTGTAAACAAGTCAACCTCGATATTGAATGGTGCTTTTCTACAAAATAGAGATCTTATTTATTGATATTCATTCTAGAAAGCATATTCGCAAGAAGTAAAAATAAAAATTCAAAAGTAAAAGGTAATAAATAAAAAATAAAAGTTCAAAAGTAAAAATAAAAGTCAAAAGGTGAAATACCTTAAAACACAAAAAGATTAAAATCCCAAAGGGCATCTCCTTACTTTATGGACTCATCTCACCCTTATGATCTATAAATAAAGATGCATCCTCACTTGACATTTCATCTAATATGCCTTCATCTCTGTGAAAATATGCCTTCATAACTATCAAAAGAAGAACTTATTTGGGCTTATTTGATGGTCACTCTTTCTCTCTCGCATGTGGACAGACTTGGAAAGTCGGTGACTATCACTATGGAAAGTCAGTGACTAATGGGTCTTGAGGTAGTAATGCCACAATCATTAAGCATTTATTCATATCTTAGACTCCATTATAATCATGAATATTTCAAATAAGTTCATAAATATGAGCATGGCCTAACATAGAAAGCTCCAAGTGGAAGCTAGCTCATGAAGTAATCTCCTAGTAATAAGGGTTTTCCATTACTCAACATCCAAGGAAACTCTCTTCACAGGAATATGTCCACAAGGCATGCATAGAAGGCACTAGATGCCACCTAAGTGCAAGATCATCAATCTATAAAGAAGCCTCCAAATACAAAAACGTTCTTCACAAAATAGGGCATGAACCATGTGAACAACCTTCCAAGTGGACCAGCTCAATGCATAACCTCCAAGCATGTAATATCTCTCATGAAATAGTGTATAAAAGAGTGTAAACATGCTTCAAATGATGACTTTCTCATTTAGTAGGGTTGAACACTACTACTCTTATGTGTGTGTCTCCAAGGGTGAATGTTCCTCAAATAGGGTGAGTGCTCATATTTGACCCTTTGATGCTCATACTTGATTCTATATTTGTTTATTTCCATAGGACTGCCCAAGATTGCTCCTAGTGTACTCATAACTAAAAGTGAAAGGGCTTACTCCTATTGCACTTCATAAACTGTCCAAATTTCAAAACCAAGTTAGAACTTCCTAGATTTGATTTCAAGATTACAATCATGACAACATCAACCCTGGAGAGTGTGATTAGAATCACCAGTGGACACCCATACAAAATGGAGGGTAACACTTCTAACTGGTTCCTCAAATGTGAAATTAGATCATTGATTGGACCACTCTCTAGAAACTGCTAAAATAGAATTTTTAGAAGTAACGACCTCTTATATTTTCCTAAAAAATCAATACGTACATATCTCCCCAAAGGGTATTCAAAACCATGATAATATCATGCAAAATAGGACACTGCAACTCACCTTAAGGATTCTCTTAGAAACAGGGACTTTACTATTTGGATATATTTGCTTCAGTTGAAAGGTATACATATATTTGAGTAGCCATGTCTATTTCATCCATTTTTGTTGGCCCTTATACTAGATGAATGTAAATACTATTTTTCTAAATATTACAATTAAAGAATAAATATACATTAGTTAGCTAAGAGATTTTGAGGTGCATGGGATATTAGATTTTGGTTTCTCCAAAAGTGTTTTGAACATGCTAGGGGTGTGCTTTGTGGAAATTAAGGCCAGCAATAGATTAATTTTACTCACAACAATTATCAATTGATCATGCAAAATTGCTCACAAAAGAGACTGAATATGGAGCTGTAACACTAAATTGTATTAACTGAGTGTACAATAGCCAAACCTATAATAACATAGGTTTTTGAATAAATAGAATACATCAAGAAATTGAATGCATGAGGAGGCATCCAAAACTAGCATAAAGCAGGCTTACCAAAAATAAGCAAATCCCCCATAGGTGTAAAAAGATGATCCCAAATCTGTCATGGAGCTCACGAATTGGAAAAAAGGCATAGGAAAGCTAAAGAGTGGTGGAATGGCAGCTCATACATGCTTTTGTATGGAGAAAAGAGAGGAGGATGTGTAGGACAAAAAACAAGTCAACCTCACCTAGTCTAGCTTTTCCTTTTGCCTTAAAACACTGAAAAAGAAGGCAATAAAGCAGAAAAAGTAGAAGGACGCCTAGGAGGCCAGGAATAAAGAAGAATTGATTCCTTTAGCTCTCCCATGCACTACATGAGTCAAATAAGGCAAGTTTGACCTCTATGGATAGGCAAATAGCAACTTGCACAAGGTGGGACACATGAACTAGGCAAATAAGACAAAAATAATGGAATTAATGTCTAAGTGGGTAAACTATGGGTTGATTATTCTAACACCCCCCCTTAAGCATAACTTATGAGTAATATATCAGAAAATTATAGGGCCTAGCAACAAGGCTTAGTCACCCTTTACATACTGCAAATCCATTTAAACAGGAAAGAGGCAAAACCAACTTGGGAAAATCCTCCCTTAAACATGGACTGTAAAACAAAATTATAGAATGTTGTATTCACTCATGCTTTCACAACATGATCAGCAATCCCTAGCAGTGATTTGAGATTGCTGAAGGTCTTCTCACAAAATGCTTTGGTGAAGATATCAGCTACTTGTTCTGAAGATGAACAGAAGAGTAGGTGAATGGTGCCATCATGCACAAGTTCTCTGATGTAGTGCATATGGATCTCAATGTGTCTGGTTCTCTGCTTCTAAACTGGATCCTTGTAGATTTGAATGGTACTCTAGTTATCACAGTAGATGGTAGTTGAGTACTCAGGTTCGAAGCCACACTCTCCAAGTAAACCCTGCAACCATAAACATTGAGTTGCTGCATTAACAACTCCTCTGTACTCTGCTTCTGTAGATGAGAGTGCAATGGAACTCTGTTTCTTTCTTGACCAGCTGATTGGCCCTTTTGAAAGCATGAACACATATCCTGATGTGGACTTTCTATCTGTGCTATCACCTTCCCAATCACTGTCAGTAAATCCAATCAATTCAAGATCAGATTTTGCTTTATAGAAGATCTCATGTGTCCTTGTTCCCTGAACAAAGTTTAGGATCCTTTTGGCTTCTTTCCGATGGATCTCTTGAGGCTGATCCATGAATCTAGAAGCCACACTTACTGCATAACAAATATCAGGTCTAGTATGTGTCAGATACAACAAACATCCAATCAATTTCCTATACAGTGTATTGTTTACCATCGGTGAAGAATCAGCTTCTTCCAGCTTCACTCCTGAAAGGAAAGGAGTTTTGCTTGCTTTGCAATCCTTCATTTTGAATTTGTTCAGAAAGTCCAAGGCATATTTGGACTGGTGCACCTTGATTCCAGATTTAGTTTGAGAGATCTCAAGCCCCAAAAATTGACTTAAGAGCCCCAAATCTGTCATGGAGAAGGCTTGGTTCATAGCTCCTTTTAAGGAAGCAATCTCAGCCTGTGAGATTCCTGTAATGAGGAGGTCATCAACATATAACACAATGATCATTAATGAACCATTAACTAACTTCAAATAGACATTTGGATCGGATTTGCACCGAAAAAAATTCAGTGATAGCAAGAAGCTATCGATCTTGGCATACCAAGCCCTGGGGGATTGCTTTAGCCCATACAATGACTTTCTCAACCTACACACAAGAGAAGGGTTAGTAGCAAAACCTTGAGGCTGCTGCATATATATCTCCTCAGTGAGATCTCCATTCAGGAAGGCACATTTTACATCCATGTGATGTACCTGCCATTGCCTTGAGGCTGCAATGGCTAGAGCTAGCCTGATGGAATCCATTTTTTCCACTGGGGCAAAGGTCTCATTGTAATCTATGACATGAACCTGTGAGTAGCCCTTGGCTACCAATCTGTCCTTTTAATTCAGTGGTGAACCATCAGCAGCAAATTCGGTCTTATAGACCCACTTACACTCACTAGTAGAAAATGAGAAATTAATGACTAAAAAAATGACTAAAATCAGGCTATAAACGACTATTTTTGAGTCGGTGACTAATAGTAGCAAATTACCACTATCTTATAGCTAGTCGTATTTCACTAGTCATTAATAGCTTGACTTAGTAGTCATTGATTTAGTCATTGATTTGGTCATTGATAGAAAATGATTTAGTCATTGATAGACAATGCTTTAGTCATTGATAGTCAATGATTTAGTCATTGTTTTAGTCATTGATAGTTAATGATTTAGTCATTGATTTAGTCACAGATTTAGTCATTGATTTAGTCACTGAGTTAATCATTGATTTAGTCGTTGATTTAGTCACTGATTGCAACCATTAATGACCAAATATATGACTAAATAAACTACTAGATGTTAACATATTAATGACTAATCTAAATACAACTAAGATACGAGAAATTAGCTACTAATAGTCGTATATATGTGAATTTAGTTGTTTTTGTAGTCACAAATTTATAATAGGGCACGGAGGAATCGAACCACCAACCTCCTGCCTATAATTAGGCAGGCGCTCTACCATTGAGCTAGCACCCTTTAAGAAGTTGTTATTGCTTGACAATGATGATATTCAAACAAATTTATGATAGATATCAATCTACAAACTACATAATTATTACTATTACAACTTACTAGTAACTAGTATTTATGAAAGTACTCATTTACGCATTGGAGAATTGTAAATAAGGAGCTACATTGGATGATTTCGCAAATATCGATGTTTCGATCCCTACTATGGGAAGGGTAAGGAAGCTGCTATGTCCCCATTACACCAATCACAGCATGCACGCTTCACTCCAAAGAAAACTGCACTTGGGCTTCATGTGAATCCCTTGGTGCAAATGACATGGTCAAAACATTTCTCTTCAAAAGTTAAGCACCCCAGCTTGCCACCTAAGCATGCCATAAGGATTTCAGATAAGGGCATATCCTCAAAATCCATAAATCATTGCAAAAACAAAATACAGAACTTATCACCAAACTTTGCACCCGTGCATATATATAGTTGTCATTAATAATCTTAACTAGCTCAGGGAGGTATTTCACAATTAATATTCACCAATATCCTTTGTAAACTTGCTAGAGAAGCCAAGTTTGTTCACCTGCTATCTTGTTTCTCAAAGTCCATTCATTTTAGCTCGAAACTTGAGGTAGACTTAATTTATGTTCATAACTCACCTATTGACATAATTATGTCTACAAGATTTAATATTTGTATTTTCGGTTTTTATTGTCGGATATTTATTATTTAAAATGTCAAAAGCACAAGGAATAGGGAAGCTACCTTATAATGGGAAGTTGAAGAAAGTTCCAACCCTTGGAAAGATGCAGATCCAATGTTGCTCACGGATACAAATCATTTCATTGGATTCCAAGATGACCTTGAGTGCCCAAATACATGTATAGAATGTTCATCAATGAAC
>LPNX010031273.1:108917-151179 GCA_001517045.1 Pseudotsuga menziesii | reverse complement strand
AGTTTTTACATGTTATATTACATATTAGATGCAGTTTGTTCCTATAATCATTTTCCCAAAATGGGATGAGAGTGGAAACCTAGTCTTCTACCTATGCATGTGTATTGTTGTGAATTGTGGTCCTCCAACTATAGGCTATATTTCTATAACATAAATTAAAGCCTTGCAAAAATTAAAAGAGAAATGAAGGGTAACCATACCAGTCATGATAAATTCCAATAAGGCCTCTTTCATATATCACACCAAGTGTATTCTTTTTTGCAATGGTTGGGACAACATTCATAACCCAAACTTTGTCAGATGTAAGTGTTGTTGCAAAGCCACCAATACCTACATTCATGTCCATAACATTGCAATATCTACTCTCCCCAATATATTTGTTCATTCTTTTGTAGCCTTTCACGTGATTTCTCCACAACTGTGTATCAGCATTATATGTCTCAGCAGTAACACCTGATAATGAACCACTGAGAACTCTAGGAGGAACAGCATTCAGGCGCTTTGGGAACTTCTCCAAAATCCCTCCAGACACATCATTAGCATCACTGACTTTAGGCATTTGCATAGTGCATCTTTGCATTCTCTTATGCCCGGGGGGTCAGCAGATTTTATAGACATTATCAGATAAGCATAAAATTTCAATCATCTGAGTTAAACTAGGCCATCTGAGTAAAACTAGGGCACTGTCAAAGTAAACTCTTCTTGTACTGTAATGACATATGAAGCCAATTATGCAAACATGTTTGAAATTGTTTTAAATTTAGACAGTTAAACTAAAACCTGTCTACAGCACAAGATCAATTCATGCATGGCCATTAAAATGTAAAAGCAGATAGGAAAATTCAAAACTCACATAAAAATGATGAAATCAAAATGTATCTCTAACTTGTATTTAGGATATAAAGTTGATTCAGGATATAAAGTTGATAATCCCTTGAATCTTGTAGCATTCACAATTAAAATCACAAATTAAAATAGGTCAACTGCCATTCCATCAATTGTTACAAAGCAGTTCTCCAAATTTCTACATGTCAGAAAATTATGACAAACAAACAGACCATGTACTTCAGCTTAATAGCAGTGCAAGTTTAATTTTTTCATAGTCAGCCACACTAACATTTTAGTTCAAAGGAATCCTA
The DNA here is from genome assembly GCA_001517045.1 of Pseudotsuga menziesii. NCBI lineage: Eukaryota > Viridiplantae > Streptophyta > Pinopsida > Pinales > Pinaceae > Pseudotsuga > Pseudotsuga menziesii. The sequence goes on along the minus strand of LPNX010031273.1, from coordinate 150,040 downwards.
CAACCACAATGCACTTTGTAACATATCCATTGCAAGATTGATATCCAATTTAGAATTTGGCATGATATTAGTCTTCTAAAGGAAAAAAATCCAATAGAAGAATACTTACAAGGGCAGGTGTTAAGTGCTCATTTAATAGAATAACAAATGTAGCCAATACCTGGAATCTAAAACCACATTCTAGGAAGGACAAAAATAGGTTTTAACTGTCAAACCCCAGGAATGTATTGGAGCCTAGATTTAAACCTAAGAATACCTACAGCACTGAGCCTATGGTCCTGCTTAAGCACAAAAGTTCTTTTCCAGAGATAGCTAACTGGTAGTTGATGCACTCTTAGCTAATGCGTGGATAATGGGAAGTTTCTGACAGACAACTCATTTAACTAGAAGAAAAAAAAACAAGTAACCGATAACTTATTCGTGACACTTAACTTGTGACCTATTGGTGCTCACCAGCCACAAGTTAAGTGGTTGTGCTAGTACACTAAGCAAATCAATGCATTGATTTGTTTTTTATTAAATACAAAATTTCAATGCTTTGCCAATGCAACTTACAATGTGTAACCAACTTATAATGTTTGATGTACTATAAATGAAGAACAATTGCAAAACATTTCATCATCATCATCACTTGACTGCTCCAACAATTCATGACTGAGATAGTCATCCTCATCGCAGCTGTGGTTGACTAAAAAAATTTCGATGGCTGGTATATTTCTTCTCTTCTCCAACATGGCAGCTCTTAAGCTTGCTTGGGTCTCTTCCTTCACGGCACTTCACAGTTCACAGTTGAGGGTGGTTCCGGTGGTAAGGAGCAGTAGCAGCAGAGCTGCTACAGCTCATGGTTAAGGTCTACTACAGCAACAGCAACCCTCAGCGGTGGTGCCCACTAGCCCTGCTAGGATCCCAGCCCTACTAGTGTTGTCTTCCATTGCTCCTCATCCCTATACACCACAGCAGCAGCATCCGAGAGGAATATCCAAGCCTCAGTGAGGTGGCAGCAGGCTGCTACAATATTTGCTGAGGTGGCAGCAGGCATCCTATAGTCAACATCAGCCTCAGTTGACGTGGCAGCACTAAAACAGTCCACATGGCAGCAGCAGTAAGCCTGCTAGATCTTTCATGGTTTTGAAATTTTTTATGTACGTTCATCTCAGAGTTCTATGAACAAAATTTCTCTGCTCATGTACAAATTCAGTCATCTCATTTAGAAGATGAATTATTAATGCTTTGGGGTTTTCATCCTTAAAAGGTTTCCCCATGAAAAATCGTGTGTTCAATTGTGTGATGCTTGTTTTACTACAGCAATTGTCTTATTGTTGTTCAGTGTTAATATCTCAAGTACTATCTCTATTACAGTCTGCAATTTTTTAAAATATCATACACATGTTAAAAGTTGTGTTGGGGATTTATCTTGTTTGCAACATCTCTAAAGTTTTGCCTAGGCATTCGGCGTTATCTAAAGAAGAAAATCGCAGTGGGATTATGGATTAAAGTAGACCACTGCTGGTTTATGAGATTATGGGAAACATGAATGCTAGTGGCAGTGATAGGCATAGAGGCAGACCTCCCAGAGCCACCAGTAGTAAGCCGAAATATAGAAATTTTGTAGGCCTTCAGGGAGGCACAGACCAATGTTTGAACCAGTAATAATGAGAACAATCGAATCTTGCCTGGATTCCTATTATTCAGTTCAAATGCAACTCAACAAAACCTTTTAGCTGTGGATATGGATCTTAACCAAAACACTAAACCAGGGGGTGTTGAGAAAGGCACCCACATCACTTGAAACAGAATTTTAAATTGAATTAATTTGAAAAGAAAGAAAATTTACAGTTTTGCCAGCTTTATCGATGCCCAGAATAAGGACATGGAATTCTATTTTACTAAAGAGGTACTTCCACAATCCATAGAACAATGAAAACATCCCTTTTCGTCAAGATAGACTTTTTCCTTTTGTTTTCACCTCTGAGCTTATAGATTTATGCAGAACTTCTTTCTAAAGTCCAACATTAAATTCTTTTTCAACCATGGTGTATAATATTCCAGCTCCCCAAAATAGAAGCACTATAAGGATGTGTAAGAAAGCTGAAGGGTCACTCCCTTCAATCTGCATTACATAAAAGCAGAAAGGCAAAAGAAGTTTTAGAAAACACTCAATACAAATGAAACAATTAAATTTTGCATCTTTAAATCACTACATTCAGCTACTAACTTAATATTCGAGAAGTAGTGACTAATTTGTAATAATGAATGGAAACATCTACATTTCCCATTTTCTTGCACACAAGGACAATTGAAATAAAGATGAGATTATTTTCACATGTTTCAATAAAAACATGGCTAATTGAATGGCCTTTTGATTTCTTTTTACTAATTAAAGTAGAACTTAATAGCTAACTGAGAAGAAAAACCAGGAGAGTTGTTGATCTAAGAGATAATAAGCTAAAGCCAATGTATTATTACTAATTAGTAATAATCTTGTTAACATTTTTATGAAACTGATGAACTGAATTGAACCAGGACCATAATTTAATTACATGTGACTTGAGAAGTGCATTCTATAATGTCTTGCAACTATTTAAAAACAACGGCTGTGTATTCTGCTGCTTTTCCACATTTTCCAGAGTCTATAGTGTACACTCACCTTCACCAACAAACCTACCTTCATTCAGTCTGTAACAATATACTTGCCAAAATCAAACACAAAGTTTCTTCACTACCACTTCTCTTCTTCGCATTGTGATGCTACATAATATGCTAATAGTAATCAAGCATGATGGTCACTTATGTAGGCTTATGAAAATTGTTTCAAAGAAGTAATTGGGTGTGTAGTTCAACTTTAATAGACTGCATGAAAAAACAGCCTACCTACTAACTTACCATGCATTTGCATGTATCCCCACCTTTGACCTGCTTTATTGCTAGCTATGTTTCTTTATTTTCTTCTCCAATGCCATGTTTATCTCTGAGGTTTCTCTATTTTGACTTTGCAATCATGTTTTAAAAAGTTATCAATGAGCTAAAAGCTCAGTCTGAACAGCTAAAAGAGCTTAAAATCCATAGTTTTAAGCAGCATGTGCTCAGGAGACACAGTAGAGGGAAAGGAGATTTCTGATTACAGGACCTTTTTTAAAACGAAGTTTTCCAAGTGGCCCATTTTTCAAATGGCTAAAAGTGGGCTCCAACAACCTAAAAACAATGACTTTGGGAAGCATTTGCTTGTTAGCATTGAGGCCAGAGTCACGGACAGAGATGAGATTCTTGATTATAGGAACATTGTGTAGTCAACATCAAAAAAACCGATACAAGATAGTAACCACGAAAACTCAAGGAGATATGAGAAAGTTCACTAATTGGGAAGGTCTAGTTGGGAAATGTTAACCCCCATATTTCCTTGCACAATTGGAGGGTTAAGATTTAGCTAGAATACATCCTGTTGGTCCCAATATAAGTGCATCCAGACTTTTACAGTGATCAAAGTTTGTTTGAGAGTCAGCTTCACCAGATTCTGAGAAACTGTTAGTTTTAGCATATTGTGTTTTTGAGAGCTAGACTTCTGGGGGCCTGGATGTGAGAGATGTTTACATATTCTTGGTCGTCACAAGCTTAGAATGTCAATGAGCATATTTTAGGCAATATGCAATCAGTTTCACAAGAATGGTTATTTTTAGCAGTGTTCTTATTAAGGCTTGCATGTCCTTTCTGAGCACATATTTGGGCTCAGAAAAGTGTCTCTACTACAACAATTTGTATCCTTTGTTTTATGCAATCATGGAAAAGACCATCTTTGGATAAAGGGAGGAAAGTCAGTGGAGAATGCTATTTCTGTTTTAGACAATGAAGGACTTCACTTGGATGGTGAACAGCCAATAGATCTAGATGGTTTATCAAATTCATCTCCAATGAATTTTGTATCCTAGTCTAATACCATTGAGAATGTTAGTCAATTTGAATAGGATATAAGCATAGCCCAAATTTGAAATTAGATGTCTGTCATCCATGAATTTCACATTCTCATTTAATATCATTGAAACTAATGTTACCATGAATAAATTAGTCCTCTAAACTCCTCTATGAAAGAATAACAAAAACTCAAATGAAAAAGATGAAACAACTTAAATAAACATAATTATGATATAAGGCAGTAAAGCAAGCTTGGAAATAAACATACATATCTCGCCTCTGCGTAGATTTAGAGATGCAACCACATTTTCTTCAGTAGCCACTATAACATGCTTTCTCCCTGATTTCTGGCTATGGAAAACTGCATGTTTTACTTTTCCTATGTACTGCTGATGCCTGCAAAACAATAAAATTTCTTTAAGGAGCATAAAAACAACTCAGGTTGTGTAACGTCAAGCAACCTGATACAAGAAAAATAAAAAAGGAACAGATAACTATCTTGCATATATTCAAAAGAGATGATCAAAATATATGGGGTACACTCAATTGAACTACTTATATTTGTGAAAACTTCCTATCCATTGTTGTATATTCATATGTGTAACCTCTACATGCATGAACCTGTTCTGTAACCATATATGTGTAACCATTCTCTCTGTCCCTATCTCTGTGTATTCATCATTGTTGAGAGCAAACTGTATGTACCAAACTAACAAAACCTTACAAACACTGAATTGGAAAACTGAAGTAGATGCTTAACCAAAAATTTATTTATCTGTAGGATTCCTACTCTAATCAGATCATTAGCTCTAGTCAAGTAAAATCATGTTTCCAAATAAACCATGCGAGCATTTGTCTGAATAACTGAACTTCTTGCATGCACTTTTGCAAGAGTGGGACCAATAAAACTGAATACTGAAATGAAAAAGGATCATGGATTTTATACTTCAATCAAAGAAATGTGGGCTCATAAAGCTTAAAACATTTGAAGCCTTCGCTATTCTAGACTCCAACCAAATTGCCACTGGATCCTAAAAAGCATGAAAAATTACCTTCTTCATCAACAACAATATTTTCTTTCATTTCTATTGTCTTTTCATAATGATTTTGAATTTGCTCTTCATGAACAACTCGGTCTTCATAAGCATTGAGGGAAACAATTTGTTCAATAGAGAAATGACTCTTCCTGGTGAATATTTTCATCACTATTCACTAGTGAGATATATTATTCAATATAGTGCAACAAATCTATTATAATTGAAAACTCTTCCTCAACCTCATCATTAAATTCAGGGTTTACAAAGTTATCTAACCGAAATCCTGGGCTCTAAATTAAATCCTCATTTAATCCTACCTCTTCTAATGATTGTTCTGTCATTTTTGTTGTCACTTCAATGGGCATTTGAATTTGCTCATATTCTTCCTGGACGACAGGCTCTGTGTGACAATCTTGGACAGCTATAAGCTCATCAAACCGTTGATTTGTATGTTCTTCAACATTACGAATTGCTGCACTTTGTCGAAAACTCTGCTCATCTTTTAATAAAATCAACTTGAAAAAAATATCCAAATAAATTAACAGAAGTGTCTTTTTTAAAATCATTGATAAAACAATCTCTTGGTGTAGGAAGGACCATACTTTGAAAACTTACTCTTTTTATACCTATGTCACTGCAAGGCTTCTGCTGTCTTTTAATGTTCTGAGCCAAAGCTTTGACGAGCACTTGGTTTCTGATGGGTAAAATTTTGAATTTGGAAGGTAAGTTGAGAAAACGCTTATTATATCAGAGCTGCTCCACTCAGGTAACAAAATCTTGTAATATCTTGGTCAGCCCATCGACACCAAGATTTTGAGATTAAAAAAAAATAGTTCTATCATTCATTTGCTTCTTTTCCTCTTTCTGCTTCCTCAATATCTGACCATCTTTCCCTCTATAATTAAGTTGTTTCCCACAAGACCATAAATTGTTTTCCAATTCCTCAACATCAGTAAAAATTTGTTGTAATGTTGAAGATCTTTCTCTGAGAATAAATGCAAACTCAGGATTATGTGCTGCTGCGTAATACACCTTGGCAGCAAATTCAGAGGGTTGTATATCCATTGGCATGCTATTATAAAACTTCTTGAATCTCATATTAAATTTTGTAATATTTTCATCGTTCCTTCTTTTTATAGCATAAAACTCATAGAGGTACTGATGATGGGCTTTCCTTTCGGCCCATTTATTCAAGAAAATATCTTTGAAATCAACCCAAGAACTTATGGATCCAGCTGCCAAATCTCTGAACCATTTTCTAACTTTTCCTTCTAAAGGCTCAGTGAACATTCTCATAAAGACATCATCATGCTGGATTTTCAGGTAATCAGTGAAGCGTTGATATGCTGCCAAATGTCTATCTGCTGAAAGATCATCTTCTCCATTGTACTTAGGAAGGGACTTTATACATGTTTAGGAGGAAAGTCATGAAGAATAGGTGGCAGTTTAATAGCTTTATACCTGTTTGAAACCCAAGGGTGAATCTTTGCAGGATGGTCATAAGGTATACAGTGACTGTAGATGCTGGTATAAGAATTTCTTTGTCAAATGATTAAGAAGGCTAATTTGCTATTGGAGGAATAGGGATTTGGGCCTCTTGTTTAAGAGAGATTTCAAAGGATAATAATAAAAAGGGTGGATCATTACTTTCAGAGAGCAATAATGAACTGAGCTTTTCTAATTGAGGAGTGCAGGAAGAAATTAAACTTTCATTTTTCCAAGAAAATAGGTAAGTTTTTAGGCCTATGGTTCTCTGAATGCATAAGAAAGAGAAAAAGTTCCCAATGTTATATGGAAAAAGGACCCATAGGCCTATAGGCCTACGGTTTGATGAAGGACCCAATGTTATATGTTTTGGTTCTAAGAGAACCCAAAGATTAAGAATGATTGAATAATATGGTTTGATGAAGGACCCAATGTGAATTATCTTATCTTAGGTAGAATAGAGAGAGTGATTTGCTTTAAGATTAAACAATGTTGATTATGCTTTCATCCTGATCTTGGGCTTGGGGATGGTCCATCTGAGTACTGTTGATCATATAAACAATCTTCCACATTCCCCAAATCATTTTTGCTGGTGTCTAATTACAACACATCCTCATCCCTCTCTTGAAATAATTCCTTTATTCAATCAAACCAGGTTTTGGGTTGGCAGTATCATATTTCAAGCCACTTGTAATTACATTTGTCCCATATATTGAGCTGATGTCTGAACCATAATGATGGGGAGGGGAGATGACCATGGGAGAGAACATGTCTTTGAAGGATTTGAACCTTCTGCGGCAAATCAAATATACCAATCGAACCATGGCCAGATGAAATTCCTTCTTTTGGAGTTCAAGCATTTGGTTTGTGTATTCTTCCAGCCTCTAGGCTACATTTTAAAAAGCAGTGACATTTATCTGTTAAGGGAAGTAAAAGAAGCAGAGTTTCCTATACACAAAATGAGACAGCCAAATTGAACTGTTGTTTTGCACATCCTCTCTTTGAGCAAATCCTCACTCTTCATATATGAGTCATCTGTCTCTTGAAATAAATGTATCGATCCAATCAAAGTAGGATTGTGAGTATCATATTTCAGCCCATTTCTTAGAGGTCTGTGCCATACATTGAGCTGCTCTCACTACTGTCTGAACTGATATGCTGGGAGAGGACTGAAATTTCAGTGCAATAATTTTTGTTATTACTGTCAGTAAATCTTTGGGAATCCCACAAAGGGTCATTCTAATTTTTTTTAACAGGTCATCTGAGAAGTTTATGAAAGGACCAACATAAAATGAAACATGTGAAGAAATATTAAATACCTCCTGAGATTGTGCTGTTGTACATGGCGAATCATCAAGATCAACTTCCCAAACAAACCATGGTAGTTTGATGCCATCCAACTAAATTTTCTAACTACTGACAGAGCTCTCAGAACTGCAGTAATCCCACATCTTAATTGGTGTAACAAAGTAGTAGAATGTAATGTAAAAATGTACACCAAATCCTAAATCTTTTACAGGCACTGGTCAACTTTGAACTCGTTAGAGCATTTATGTTATTGTTTCTGCAATGCAGCAAGGGGATTACCAATTGAATCTAAAAAGGTAGGGAGAATGGATCAAATCCTCGAGGCCTCATTTGAAAAGAATGAACAGTAGCAAACAAATGAAGTAAAAACATTGGTTTATAGATTTATTTTATCACTGATCCTCAACGAAGGGCATTTGGAGGATGGCATCAAACTGAAGGGAGAATTTTTTGAAGTGCTAATTATAATCTATTTCAAGATGGGCAATAGATCAAAATAGATACTCCAAAGGCTGCAAAAACTTATCAGGGTGACAAATTTATTGTGATGAAAAAAAATCATTTTGATCCCACACCAGAATAAAAGTGGAGAGGTGTTGTGATCAAGCCTAACAGATTTGCAGAGGTAAAGTAGCAATGAAGTACAGAGGCCCAAGGAAAAGTTGCAGACTGCAGTTGTAAAAAGGAAAGGATTAGCAAGGAAAGAGATCATTCCGCTATGTGGTTGAGAGTGGAGACATCCTGGTTCTAGAAATACTTCAGGAGAGAGGAAGACATACACAGAGCGTAGCAGGAGGGAAAGTTCATCTGACCTTACCCTCTAAGAATTAGAAAGGCCAGGAACTGTCTTCAAGATGAATGGTTCCACAGACACACTTGGGAGACAGGTAGAGCAGTAATTTGGGACAATGGTTGTCTAGAAGCTCAAGACATTGACCAATTTAAAACTCATTGGAAAGTTGTGGACTCAGTGTATTTTATAAATATATAGTCTTTATAGTTTAGGCAGTTAAGGACAACAGTTTTGGCTGATCATATTTAAGCCTGAAGCTGAAAGATCTATGTCGGCTTTATTTTGTTTGGAGGCAGGAAAATGCTCTCGTTTCATGCTTGTAAGAAGAAATGTAACTTAAATGGCGATTTCTTTCAATGAGAATAAGAATTCTACCAATGTTGAAACCTATTTGCCGGAATCATGATCTCCCTTAGAGTCGTTACAAAAATTTCAACAGAATTGCCGAGTGGGTTGTGCGTTTATCTTACCAGTCTATGACACCGAATTGATCTTCGAAGAGGGCATTGCACGAGATTAAACAAAACCCTGCAAAAACGACTGTGAAGAAAGTGAACATGAAACCCGCCCTTCCACCGTGCAAGAATATGTTGGAAGTTGCCGTGCTGAATCCATGGCGAGTAGATGCCATGCTCTGCTACTCTATTGATTTCCACAGAATAAAAAACTTTGTGAGCTTGTCTTTCGGAGGAAGAAGAAAATTGGAAGATGGCGTCTCTGATCTGTAGTAATAGGGATTTGTTGAGGGTTTGAACAGCAACGGATCATCTTACCTCGAAAAGAGCTTCAGGTAGTTGTTACAACTCCTGTATAATCACCAATCCGTGCCGATGAACGTAGAACATGAGACTCACTTATTAGAATGGTTTTCTGCCCGCATGTTGGGCGAGACTACTAGCTTTGGCGACGCAGAGGTTTTGAGGGATCGATCCAGGCAAACACAGGTTCCCTATCTCATGCTCTGTGCACAAATAAAACCTTTTAAGACATCAACGCACTACTTCAGGGATCCATCCCATATTTTAGGGAAAAATTTACACGCATTGACCACATATTGCCAAATAGTAAAAAAACTTCTTTCTCGAACATATCATATCATATGTGTAATATTTTAGTTTATGTTTAAATATGGTATTTCTCTTTGTATTTTTATATTAGTTTCTATAGTATTTTGTATAGTAATCTTTTGTAGATTAATTTATGTCTCAATCATATATATATATATTCAAGTATTTTGAAAAGCATATATATATATTCAAGTCCTTTGAAAAGCATATAGTGGGAAAAAAGTTTGCATCTTTTTAAACTTTTTAGCAAAATCCAAGACTTCAAAGGAGGTTTCGGAATGAAAATAATCAAACACTAATGAGGTTTTTAGAGTAGACAAAACCCCCAAGAAAGTGGCTTAATGTTTATGTTATCCTGGAATGTGAGGGTTTGGGGTGCTCCAAAGAAACAATCTTTTATAAGATGGTTTAATATAAGTGGGAGATTATGATGTCTCAAGGTAGTTAAAGCAATTTTGTTATGTTAATTCTAAGGGTTTGTTAAGAGGTTTAATGAGAAGTTGGAATTCTAGTTTTAATGTGATTTCAACACTCTTTATTCTTACAGGTATTGTATTAGAAGGTATTCCAAAGGCTCTAAGAAAGGTCTTCGAACATGTAATCTTTATGGGCCTTATATAGATAGGAAACTATTCTGGGATTTTATAATAGATCAATATTTTATGGTAGGGGATAACATCATTATTGGGGTGAACTTAATCTAAACCTAGGCTTTAGGGATGTGTAAGAATTGGTAGATAGACTAACCTATTGGCTTGATAGTTTAATTTGTTATGTGAGTGTTGGCGACATCGCTTAAGCGATGCTCACTAACTCGTCGTCACTTAACCGACGGTTATGAGAATAGTCGTCGCTTCACCAACGCTTGTGGCCACATTTTTCCCATATATTGAGCTGATGTCTGAACCATAATTCTAGGGAGGGGAGATGACCATGGGAGAGAACATGTCTTTGAAGGATTTGAACCTTCTGGGGCAAATAAAATATACCAATCAAACCATGGCCAGATGAAATTCCTTCTTTTGGAGTTCAAGCATTTGGTCTGTGTATTCTTCCAGCCTCTAGGCTACATTTTAAAAAGCAGTGACACTTATCTGTTAAGGGAAGTAAAAGAAGCAAAGTTTTCCTATACACAAAATGAGAAAGCCAAATTGAACTGTTGTTTTGCACATCCTCTCTTTGAGCAAATCCTCACTCTTCATATATGAGTCATCTGTCTCTTGAAATAAATGTATCGATCCAATCAAAGTAGGATTGTGAGTATCATATTTCAGCCCATTTGCTAGAGGTCTGTGCCATACATTGAGCTACTCTCACTACTGTCTGTTCACTGATATGCTGGGAGAGGACTGAAATTTCAGTGCAATAGTTTTTGTTATTACTGTCAATAAATCTTTGGGAATCCCACAAAGGGACATTCTAATTTTTTTTAACAGGTCATCTGAGAAGTTTATGAAAGGACCGACACAAAATGAAACATGTGAAGAAATATTAAATACCTCCTGAGATTGTGCTGTTGTACATGGCGAATCATCAAGATCAACTTCCCAAACAAACCATGGTAGTTTGATGCCATCCAACTAAATTTTATAACTACTGACAGAGCTCTCAGAACTACAGTAATCCCACATCTTAATTGGTGTAACAAAGTAGTAGAATGTAATGTAAAAATGTACACCAAATACTAAATCTTTTACAGGCACTGGTCAACTTAGAACTCGTTAGAGCATTTATGTTATTGCTTCCGCAATGCAGCAAGGGGATTACCAATTGAATCTAAAAAGGTAGGGAGAATGGATCAAATCCTCGAGGCCTCATTTGAAAAGAATGAATAGTAGCAAACAAATGAAGTAAAAACATTGGTTTATAGATTTATTTTATCACTGATCCTCAACAAAGGGCATTTGGAGGATGGCATCAAACTGAAGGGAGAATTTTTTGAAGTGCTAATTATAATCTATTTCAAGATGGGCAGTAGATCAAAATAAATACTCCAAAGGCTGCAAAAACTTATCACGGTGACAAATTTATTGTGATGAAAAAAAATCATTTTGATCCCACACCAGAATAAAAGTGGAGAGGTTTTGTGATCAAGCCTAACAGATTTGCAAAGGTAAAGTAGCAATGAAGTACAGAGGCCCAAGGAAAAGTTGCAGACTGCAGTTGTAAAAAGGAAAGGATTAGCAAGGAAAGAGATCATTCTGCTATGTGGTTGAGAGTGGAGACATCCTGGTTCTAGAAATACTTCAGGAGAGAGGAAGACATCCACAGAGCCAGACTAAAGCAAAAAAAGTAGCAGGAGGGAAAGCTCATCTGACCTTACCCTCTAAGAATTAGAAAGGCTAGGAACTGTCTTCAAGATGAATGGTTCCACAGACACACTTGGGAGACAGGTAGAGCAGTAATTTGGGACAATGGTTGTCTAGAATCTCAAGACATTGACCAATTTAAAACTCATTGGAAAGTTGTGGACTCGGTGTATTTTATAAATATATAGTCTTTATAGTTTAGGCAGTTAAGGACAACAGTTTTGGTTGATCATATTTAATCCTGAAGCTGAAAGATGTATGTCGACTTTATTTTGTTTGGAGGTAGGAAAATGATTTCATTTGATGCTTGTAAGAAGAAGTGTAACTTAAATGGCGAATTCTTTCAATGAGAATAAGAATTCTACCAATGTTGAAACCTATTTGCCAGAATCATGATCTCCCTTAGAGTCGTTACAAAAATTTCAATAGAATTGCCGAGTGGGTTGTGCGTTGATCTTACCAGTCTATGACACTGAATTGATCTTCGAAGAGGGCATTGCAAGAGATTAAGCAAAACCATGCAAAAACGACTGTGAAGAAAGTGAACATGAAACCCGCCCTTCCACCGTGCAAGAATATGTTGGAAGTTACCGTGTTGAATCCATGGCAAGTAGATGCCATGCTCTGCTACTTTACTGATTTCCACAGAATAAAAAAATTTGTGAGCTTGTCTTTCGGAGGAAGAAGAAAATTGGAAGATGGCGTCTCTGATCTATAGTAATAGGGATTTGTTGAGGGTTTGAGCAGCAACAGATCATCTTCCCTCGAAAAGAGCTTCAGGTAGTTGTTACAACTCCTGTATAATCATGAATCCATGCCGATGAACTTAGAACCTGAGACTCACTTGTTAGAATGGTTTTCTGCCCGCATGTTGGGCGAGACTGCTAGCTTTGGCGACGCAGAGGTTTTGAGGGATCGATCCAGGCCAACACAGGTTCCCTATCTCATGCTCTGTGCATGAATAAAACCTTTTAAGACATCAATGCACTACTTCAGGGATCCATCCCATATTTTAGGGAAAAATTTACACGCATTGAGCACATATTTCCAAATAGTAAAAAGCCTTCTTTCTCGAACATATCATATCATATGTGTAATATTTTAGTTTATGTTTAAATATGGTATTTCTCTTTGTATTTTTATATTAGTTTCTATAGTATTTTGTATATTAATCTTTTGTAGATTAATTTATGTCTAATCATATATATATTCAAGTATTTTGAAAAGCATATATATATATATTCAAGTCCTTTGAAGAGCATATAGTGGGAAAAAAGTTTGCATCTTTTTAAACTTTTTAGCAAAATCCAAGACTTCAAAGGAGGTTTTGGAAAGAAAATAATCAAACACTAATGAGGTTTTTAGAGAAGACAAAACCCCCAAGAAAGTGGCTTAATGTTTATGTTATCCTGGAATGTGAGGGTTTGGGGTGCTCCAAAGAAACAATCTTTTATAAGATGGTTTAATATAAGTGGGACATTATGATGTTTCAAGGTAGTTAAAGCAATTTTGTTATGTTAATTCTAAGGGTTTGTTAAGAGGTTTAATGAGAAGTTGGAATTCTAGTTTTAATGTGATTTCAACACTCTTTATTCTTACAAGTATTGTATTAGAAGGTATTCCAAAGGCTCTAAGAAAGGTCTTCGAACATGTAATCTTTATGGGCCTTATATAGATAGGAAACTATTCTGGGATTTTATAATAGATCAATATTTTATGGTAGGGGATAACATCATTATTGGGGTGAACTTAATCTAAACCTAGGCTTTAGGGATGTGTAAGAAGTGGTAGCTAGACCTAACCTATTGGCTTGATAGTTTACTTTGTTATGTGAGTGTTGGCGACGTCGCTTAAGCGACGCTTACTAACCCGTCGTCACTTAATCAACGGTTATGAGAATAGTCGTCGCTTCACCGACGCTTGTGGCCACATTTACAAAAAAAAAATGTATCTTTGTGATTTTTTGTAAGTTTAAAAAGAGAAATCTACGCGTCGTCGGATTTTTCCGTCGGATTTTGGATCAAAATGTAGTAGTGAATCTATTAGCCCATTCCTAGTTGGGTGTAAGCCATGGATATCAAATCTATATTCTAATTCTATTTAATTGGAGGTTTCTTTCACTCCTACCATGTAATATTGTACCGTACTGCCCCAATGAGTTCCCTCGACATATGTACTCCCCGGCCTCCAGTTGTACTCCCCAATTCCTCTAGTTTAATGGTTCACTCCGAGCAATCAATCTACTAGCACCATCTTGGTAAAGAGACTGGATATTCCTCGTAGCATAACTTCCTTTCTACCATGAACCAACTGGCTCTTGGTTGCACTAACTTCTGAATCTACCCGTCAAGGAATGTCATTTGAAAGCAAAACCAGGAAACAAGGCAAAATGGGACCTATTTTAACTAACTAGTTATCTCCTTCTCAAAGAAAGTAATATATAAGGAAAGAGGTCGAACAATAAAAAATGGTAAAGAAAGTTACCAGTATAAATAATATGTATAAAGGCAAGTTCCCCATTTGAAATAGGCACCCGAAGATAAAACTGATCATGGCACCAAGGTTTGTAAGAATCGCCCTCAATAAAAATATTCTAACGAATATTTCCTTTCATAAGAAGGCATCGACTCCTGTATCAACTCTGTGATCGATTGCATGGAGTAGCATAATGAGAATCAGTATCAACTGATCTTTACGCATACTTGGATTGATTAACAGCATCGCCACCTGATCACATCGACTTATACATGAATTACAAACATCGAGTGTATCAACTCTTGGGATCAACAAACACTTGTGAGCACTGTTGAAAAATGGATGTAGGTTTCCGGATATAACACAAATCATAAATGACACCCTCTGACATTATGCAATATACACCCACCATATCCATATTACTTGCAATTAAAATTTTGGTTTAGAAACCACTTTTATTAAAGTTCAAATTCTAGAAAAATTAAGAAAAAATTAACATCGACTTATATAAATAGCTAAACATAAAAAATACGTCATTAATTTTTTACCAAAATTAAAACATCACTTCCTATCACATATGGCAAATTAGTATGCATTAGCTCCAGTGACCACAACCCCGGCCTCAGCCTGCTCTTGCCCTGCTTTGTAAATTCTCTGTTCCATTCTCAGGATCAGCTCTGCTTGTCTGCATTGATGTCATTTCCCTCAATAAACCAAAAACTAAATGAAGCTTCACTTCATTGCATAAAAACCCTCGGTCTGCAATAGGGCATCCACCGTTATCTCGGGTATATCTTTCTGGTCTATGGAAGCGTTAGGCACTCTATAGCTATTTACTAGGGGATCATGTGCCATACGTAGCGGTGTCGATTCCATTTAGTCATGTAGGAAAAGAGCCCCTCCATTTTCTATATAATTTAGGGATGGGCACATCATATTGTATCCTTCTTTCCAATACGCAAGTGCAACATATCCATAGCGAGATGGTGTCTAAAGTAATAAAACACGAATGTCCAAAGGCAAGGCATATAGGTGGAATTAGATATTGTACTCACGGAGCTTATCATTGACGGGAGATGCGACTCGCAGTAGCAGGTGTGGATGCAATATCCATGTCCAAGAAAAAGCGTACCTAATACTTCTTTATTTTTTTTGCTTTTGGATTAATCCTAGTAACCAAACCCAACGTCACCATGACTCCATGTAAATCATATGTTATAACACTATATTTAAACCATATGGTATAATATGGTATAATGTGGAGCGTAAACCATAAGCGCCAATGTTTAAAACATATCACAAAGGCATATGTTTATATCCATTAAAACCATACCAATATAATGTGGATTGTTAATATATTATTATATGCCACATCATAAATCTTAACCATATCTTTATCCAAGGTCATGCCACGAAGCTAAGATTGTATGCAAGCGGTAATGTTAAACATATCCATTAAAACCATACCAATATAATGTGGATTGTTATATTATTATATGCCACATCATAAATCTTAACCATATCTTTATCCAAGGTCATGCCACGAAGAGATTGTATGCAAGTGCCGGTAATGTCAAACTTTATGTGCTATAACCATATAACATAAAAAAAATGCCATCGTTTGAACTATGGAATTATAACGTGGTAAGGTTTAAATATAGGTTATGTTGGTATAGACATAATTGTGTTTGGTTAGTTTTATTTATATTACTAAAAATGATTTTAAGTATTTTTTTAGTAATATTAATAATATATAGAAATATTAAACAATGTTAATTTTAACTTTTGATTATTTTTATTTTTTTATTTTTGAAGGTATTTGGTTTTATAAAGAAAAATTGACTAGTCAACCAAAAAAAATAAAAAATTCAAAGATATGCCTCTAATAATTTACATAAACCTCCTAAATGTGCTCCATGCCAAGATATATTCTTGAATATACCCCAAGTCAACATCTTGTCATATAGTTTTATCCAGTGCAACAATTTTGTTTTTAATGGAGTAGTGGTTTTCTTTACTTTAAATATGCCTTTTTATAGAAGAAAATAATTTTATTTACTTTAAATATTTAAAATAGAATGATAACATATTAAAACTTTTTAGGTCAAAATTACTTAAAGAGAAATGCAAGGTAATTATTAATTGACCAAAGGAGAAAAATAAGCTAGAAAACTTATGGTTAACTCTTATTGTGGATGGAGTGAAGTAAGGTAGTGAAAAAAAAAACAAGGAACAATTTATGTAATGTCTCCATCCATCATGATTTTGGAGAATTAAAGGATAAGCGAAGGATATCTTGTAAGATGATTTACTTATCAAATAATGAATGCTTTATGAAGCTTGAAGCAATGCAAAAGGAATCTTACAAAAAGGATTGATTTCCAACATATTTGTTGATGAAAATAATCTTTAGTTTTTGAAATTACGATTGTTAAAGTTGATCGTATATGATAATGCTATGTTATTTTGTTTTGCACAAATTTTTGATCGAAATATAAAGTCGTAGTGCTTTTTGCAAGAGTGTGTTATTAGACATAGATGTTTTAGTTTTGCACAAATTTTTGATCGAAATATAAAGTTGTAGTGCTTTTTGCAAGAGTGTGCTATTAGACATAGATGTTTTAGGCTTAAGTTTTATTCAAAGGTTTATCCATAATTTCATTTTTTGGGGGGGTTGGAAACCAAAATATATATTAGTTTAAATTTTTCTTCAGTTGGAATGTATAAATATAAAAGAATTTGTAAATTATTTTATTTATTTTATAGAGAGATTGAGAGAGGGGGATCAACTTTAATTTATGGGATCTTAATAAATTACTTTGTTTATTGTAACAAATTATTTTTATGTTAAAAAAACTTAGAAAAAATTTAGTTCCAAATTTTTTATGTTATTAATATTTGATAATTTAAAGTACCTTTAGTGAGACTTGATCTCCCGACAATTTATACTAAAAAAATATTTTTTATATTTAATAAACTTTTATAGAATACTTAATATAAATATATAAATATGGCTATATATATTTAAAATAAATAAAATTAAAATACTATTTTTAAATATTTTAAAAAATATTATAAAAAATATTATAAAATAACTCCACTAGTTCAACAAAAATTGGGTCACACTTCCATTAAACGTAAAATGTTTGACATATATTATCTACTAAACAATTGGGTCACACTTCCATTAAACATAAAGCATAATAAGTACATCACATAATAATACAAAATCAATCCCAAAGTGTGCAAAAGAAATTAATAATACTAAGGGTCTCTACATACAATGCTTGTTCATTTTCCTAGACATAGCATCAAAAATGAAAAAAAAGACAAATGGGGAGAAAACGGACGTATGACCATAAATAAGTATCATAGAAAGAATCATATCCAACCCCCTAATCCATTTTCCCTCGAGGCGACCACCATTCTTTATCACAAATAGATGCGGGCAGAGATGCCTACTCTCGAGACTCAAACATCGACATCCAGATTCAAGAAAGACACGACACACCAAACGAGAAGATGCGATCCATCTTGAAAGCACGAAATGAGAAGACAGACCAGCAAGCGGAAATTCCATGGCCATGGAAAGAGGAGAGGAAATTGCAGAACCAGAAATGCCATAAATGCTGAAATGAAAAGATTGTGATTGTGATTGCCCGCCTGCCATTGTTGGTTCTCTCCATTCCCTATTCACTCCAAAGTGTACAAAATTTTTAAAAGGAAACAACATAAAGCAATTCAATCTGAAGCTTAAAAAAGAAACAACCTAAAGCAAGGGTTAAACAAGAAAAATGGAAACGAATTTATACATAAAAATATATATTATATATTTGTCAAAATAGGTTTTTTTAAATTGTGTTTTTTCCAAGGTGTAAATGAAAAAATTATGGAATCTCTATTTATTGAAATATAAATGATATACTTTTTATAATTTATTGAAATTTAGATTATATATTTTGTTAAAATATAGCTTTTTAAATTGTTTTTTCTAAATATAGAAAAAAACATGGTGGATTCTTTCTATATTAATGGTTTTTTTTCATTGTAAAAAAATATGTAATTTGTTATTCATAAGAATCAAAATTACATCATAGTTGTTCAAGTAAAATCCCCTTCAAAGTAGGATAGAAGAAAATATTGAAGCCCTGGGCAAAACATTACATTAATATCCAAAAATAAACGAAAGGGATTCTACCCGTCAACCTGTAGAAAGCAAAAATGTGGAAAAGACAAAATAACTGTGAGACAAAAAATAGCAGGGCTCTAGAGAATTGTCATGCAGATACAACCTAAAACAGTCCAAGGCAAAACCAGAATGGAGAAACTAGAAGCAGATAAAGCGACCTTCAGTGTTCATGATTCTATTTGAGTACTAATTACATAATTAGTGAAGAATACCAGGGTAGTCTTCTATCGCAAGATTTGATAGGTTGTCCGCGTCAGAATTGAACTCCCTGTACAGGTGCCTAAAGGATAAAGAAAGAAAACAATTCTTTAGGAGCCCAATCCTTTTCAACCAACAATCATATATAACTCAGTTACTGCAACTTGGTGAGACCTCTGGTCCAATCAATTATCATGACCTTTGATTCACCAAAAATAGAAAGCTAGAGAATTTTTTTCTTTTTTGCGAACCGTAAAAGCCCCCATAAGGCTAAAAGTTCATGTAATTGCTTTGTTGGATCTATGAAGATCGAGGTGCATGGCACTAATATTACCAATGGAAGGTAGACAACTTACCAAAATTACACTTCATTGCCAAATTTGCAATTTTCCATGACACAATTAAAAATGACTAACATAAATGACTAATTCATATTCTTCTAGCTAGTCTTTTTTTATGTCATTACTAAATTAGTCATTTATTTTAGTCATTTTTTACTCTGTCACTTATTATCTAGTCATATTTGTTAACTGGTGACTAAATTAGTTGTTAATTTTAGTCGTTTATAGTTGGGTCAATCAAAATTGCTCATATTTAGTAGTAAATCACTTGGAAAACCTGTGGTGACTAGAATTTTTAGTCACCTAGTAGCTAATTCCTCATTTTGTACTAGTGACTGTACTAGTTTTCTCCCTAGAGGAAGATCCACTAGCTCCCATGTGTTGCTCTTCTGGAGTGAGCTGAACTCCTCCTTCATGGAAGTTTTCCATATTGGATCTCCTACTACTTATTCATATGTTTTAGGATCATAATCCACCATCAAATAGCATTTTTCATCAAACATACAATCCTTCATGCACAGACCATTCTCAAATTGAGATCTAGTCCTCCTTGGGTCATTGGGATCCCCAACTAGCTCACCTGCTGCATGTAGTGTATTGGCTGCCCAATTTTTCCTTGTGGGGCTGTTAGCGTCTGCAATAAACTCATCTCCATCATACAAATCAGAATCAGCATGTTCAACAAACTCTTTACTTACTTCTTGAGGTTCAGGTGGTGAAGAGGCTTCACCAACTTCCACTTCTGCAAGGGGTTCTTCTTCAAACTAAACACACCTTTCTATGAAGGCTTTGTTTGTGCTCAAATTTATCAAATTGTACCCTTTTGAATCTTCATAGTATCCAACAAAAAGACACTCTTGGATTTGGGGCTGCAAAGCCTTCCTCTTCTCTGTCGGGATTCTAGCCCAAGCCTTTGAGCCAAAAATCCTGAAATGGGTCACAGCTCGCTTGTGCCCACTCCATGCTTCGAAGGGAGTCATGCCATCAAGATGTTTGTGAGGAACCCTATTTTGGATATAGGCTGCACAGTTGATAGCTTTGGCCCAGTACTTTGGTGGCAAAGTTTTGGCCTCCATCATGCATGTTTCCATCTCCTTCAGTGATCTATTCTTCCTCTCAACAACACCATTTTGCTGTGGTGTGTAAGGGATAGAATGCTGCATTTGAATACCTACATATACACAATAATTAATAAACTCAGACTTGACATACTCACCACCATTGTCATATCTGAGGGCCTTGAGTTTTCTTCCAGACTGGTTTTCAACCAAAGCCTTAAAGACTTTGAATAGGCCAAAAACTTCAGACTTGTGTTTCAGGAAGTGAACCCAGCAATACCTGGAAAATTCATCAATGAAATTTAATGCATACTTGGCATGACTCATGGAAATATGAGGGAATGGGCCAGCAACATCACTGTGGATCAACTCGAGGGGTGCAGAGGTTCTCTCATGACTAGCTCTCTCAAATTTGTGCTCTGGGTGTTTTCCTAGGATACAGCCTTGGCAGACTCCTTTGGAAAATTTTATCTTGGGAAACGCTATGACCATCTATTTTTCACTAAGATCAGAAAGATATTTGTAGTTAAGGTGGCCAAATATTTCATGCCAAAGCTGGATGGCTTCATTAGCATGAATGAGAAGAGCAGAGGGGTTTGAGTAAGGTAGGAATTGTGAGAACATGTATACCTTTTGAGCATGATTTGCAACTCCTTTTGCAATGACTCTACCACTTGAGATCTCTATGATCTCAACTTCATCAGGGGAGAATATGACCTTCTTAGGAGACCCAATGTGGGTAATCTGGTACACTGACAGGAGGTTGGAGGCAAGACCAGGCACATACAGCACATTGCTGAACTGACCATGATCAAGATCTATCCTTCCTTTGCCTTTACTTTCAGTGAGAGAGTCATCTCCCAGTACAATAGATGGTCCTTTCAACATATCCAGTGAGGAGAAGGCCTCCTTAGTCGAAACCATGTGTCTTGAAGCTCCAGAATCAATGATAAAACTGGGTGAGATTGATGTGCCAGCAACTAGACCATGAACTCTCTCTCTGTCATCTGAACTTGATCCTCCTTCTCTATTCTTTGAGCTTTCTGGAAGGGAGATTCCATTCTTCTCTAGGAGATTGGTCAACATGTCTATCTACTTTTTCATACAAGAGATTTCAATGTGATTTCCCTTATTGTAGTATGCGCACTGGTTCATTTCACCTTTGTTCTTCTTCTTCTGGTTATTCTTCTTGGGACCTTGTAGATCCTCCGAAGACTGTTTCTTGTCTCTCTTTTGCTCAGGTGGATTTTTAGATTTCGTTTTTATTTTTGAATACACCCTCGAATCTCCAGCAATCAAATCTTGATATTTGGATGGTTTGATGATGCCCATCATCACCAGCTTGTCCTGTTCTTGTGTGAGAGATTCCATGAAATCTGCAAGGCGAGGCATCTTCCAGGCTCGAGCTGTCAGTTTTGTGCCATAGAAGGTCGAAAAAAACACTGAATAATCAGGTCCCAGCTTCAAGAGGATGGCCAGTACAAGATTATCATCTTTATTTTCAATACCACACTATTTCAGCTGCAAAACTAGTGCTTTGAACTTGGAGAAATATAGCTGCAGGGATTCAAAGATTTTTGGACTCGGAGAAATCAGCTCATTTTCGATTTGATGTCCTCTCATCTCATCTGTCTTTCCAAAAAGATCAGCAAGCTTCTCCCATACTTCATTTGGTGATGTCAATCCATCGAGACGGAAAAGGAGGTCTCTGGAAATACTCAGGCACAGGAGGCCATAAACCTCATCCCTCCTGATGTGCCATTTTATCTTCTCTGTAGCTACATTAGGCTCTTCTTCTGTTGCCATAGTCACCTTGTAGAGGCCTTTCGCTCTCAACAGTATCTCCATCTCTGCTTTCCATTCAAAGAAATTGAAAGGAGTCAAGATAGTTTTCTGTGATTGATCCATAGCTCTATAAAATCTGTCCCGACTGTTCGTAGAAGGATCTCAGTATTTGATGTCGAACCTACAAAAAAAAAATTTAAGGAGAGAAACAACCTATAATGGCTCTGATACCATGTGGAAATTAAGGCCAGCAATATATTAATTTTAATCTCAACAATTATCAATTGATCATGCCAAATTGCTCACAAAAGAGACTGAATATGGAGCTGTAACACTAAATTGTATCAACTGAGTGTACAATAGGCAACCCTGTAATAACATAGGTTGCTGAATAAATAGAATACATCAAGAAATCGAATGCATGAGGAGGCATCCAAAACTAGCATAAAGCAGGCTTACCAAAAATAAGCAAATCCCCCATAGGTGTAAAAAGCTGATCCCAAATATGTCATGGAGCTCACAAATTGGCAAAAAGGCATAGGCAAGATAAAGAGTGGTGGAATGGCATCTCATACATGCTTTTGCATGGAGAAAATAGAGGAGGATGTGTAGGAAAAAAAACAAGTCAACCTCACCTAGTCTAGCTTTTCCTTTTTCCTTAAAACACTGAAAAAGCAGGCAATAAAGCAGAAAAAGTAGAAGGGCACCTAGGAGGCTAGGAATAAAGCAGAATTGATTCCTTTCACTCTCCCATGTGCTACATGAGTCAAATAAGGCAAGTTTTACCTCTATGGATAGGAAAATAGCAACTTGCACAAGGTGGGACACATGAACTAGGCAAATAAGACAAAAATAATGGAATTAATGTCTAAGTGGGTAAACTATGGGTTGATTATTCTAACATGCTTCATGTAATGTGAGGTGCATTATGGAACCCTAGCCCCATATTTTATCTTATATTACTATGGTTGATTGGCATGTGGGATTCTCAGTTAAAAACAAAATACAACCTACAGTACTACTATCCCAAGGACCTTGCCTTTCTCCAAAAAATAACCCCCTTACCTTCTGTTTAATGATGACCAAATTATGCATTTGTCTCTCTTTTCTTGAATGACTAGAATTCTGTAAGGTTTAAGATATGGCCATGGGTCTGATTTGATAAGAACATTGGAATGAAGGTACTACAATTTTTCTACAAATAGAAATGAGGTTCTTGCTAGGTACAAGTCCCATATAGTCAGACATGGCACATGTTTTCATTCCTTGAGATATTTTTGTCGCATCAAACTTTTCAAACATTTTTCAATAGAGTTCCCAACCAGTCTATTCTTCACTCTTGTGAACTGCTCCGCTTCTAACCTGACCTGTTTTGTATATTTGAGCATTCGATGAGAAAATGTTCTACTGATTTGTCATCTTCTTTATATAAAATACATGATCCATGTTTGTGCCTAGCCTCCATTGCAGAGATTCCCAAGTTAAAACCTTCTTCACAATTGATAGCCACATAATGATTCTTGTTTAATGGGGGTTTTATTTTTCATAATTTCTCACACCATCATGTTGTGTGTTCAAGAGCAGAAGAAAAAATTTCCCGATACCCAAATTTTACTGAATAAAAACCCCAGTCTTGATTCTTTGACCATACCTATGAATATTCTCCCTTCTAATTCTAACATGTCTTTTATGAAGATTATCCACATATGCATTCTAGGTAATTTTGTAAGCCATAACTTACAAAACTATTGCCTATCTACATATGCATGGATGGACTACTACCTACTTGTAAGATAAGCTCACATTTTTGTAATTTTGTGATGTATTTTATTTTATTCTTGTAATTTTCAATTCATCATAGAGATGGCTTGGGAACTTCCTTCACTGTACATGTCACATAATGTATTAGAAGTCATATTCCCCCCCATTGGGTCACCTGTGGATATTAATGGAGTGGACATGATTGTACTCTTAAGCCTTACCCTTGCTGGTTGTACTTCTGGAATCTGGATTAAGCAATGAAGTTCGATACTCTTTGTTCACTATGCCAAGAAAATTATGGAGTGTAGTTGCCAAGGGATTGGATTTAGATGAGATAAACATGAGCTCAACATCCATCTATCAAGAAAATAAATCTTAATTTTTAATTACCATTTGCGAGCCATGTGATTACCAGAAACTTCCATAGATCGTTTATGTGTGTTTTGGGATGCATGTCTTTCATACTGTCTATAGAAATTTGTTTTATATTTGGGGATTGTTATAGTAGCCCTATTTTTGTATTCATTATATTAAATTTTAATAACCTTTTTTCGAACATGCTTCTTCTTTTTAGTTATAAAACATTGAAAACATAGCCTTTTACAAAAGGAAAAAATCAACAGATAGAGCACCACCATAAGGATAAACCTCAGATAAAATAGTAAACCCCCATCTGAAAACTGAAACTCCTACCATCATAGAAGTTAAAATCAAGTTCCCAACCTATTGCAAAACTTTATTTTACAAAGAAACACTAGCATACCAAAAGATTCTCGCTTTAGAAAACCACAAGGTGTCATGCAAGGGAGAAACATGACCCTAAAAGCGAAAATTAGTTTCTTAGATATTCATAACAAAATCTAGATCTTAAACATGGGTCTCTATAGCCACCAAAATTGAACCTACAATCAATATCGTACGCCCACTTAAATGTTGTGTAAGTATGCTGGGGGATTGATCATTTAATGATATTTATTAGGCAAGGTGAGAAACAATAGATACATGTTGAGGGTTTTTTCTTGTAATTATGGTACAGGAGATAGGTTGCAGGATACTGCCTTTTGAGGGCATGCATATTTTCAGAATATTTTCGATATGTTTGGATATGCCAGGGTTATGGACAAACTATATATCCTTATTGTGTATGTCTTTTCCGCCTCTCTAGAATGTATTGCATCTATCTTGAACATAGGCCATGAGTGTTTCCTTTTTGGGATCTTCCTAGTTATCTCCCTAAATCAAAATATAGCATAAATAATTGTAAAAGAGGATGGATTAGGTCATCTATTGTAAGCTGATCTAGTCCTCCCTCCAAGTAATGACTGAACCAAACTGTAAAGACCTTGCTAAGAAAGGTAATTCTTGGAAGTTGGAACTAACTGGTTATGTCTTTTTGGTTGGAGAAAGTTATCAAACACTTATATGCACATATCTATATGTCATTGTATAAACCCAATAGTCCAGATATGAATATTAATGTTAACTATCACATGGCTTGCGTGGTATCTTCTGTCAAACACTTTGTCGTATCTCAGTCTAAACTAATTTTTGGGACTGATTCTTTGTCTTAGAGCATGGAATGATTGTTTTAGGCTTCATGTGTCATCATATTGTTATCAAAAAATGTGTATGTAAAGATTTCATATATATGGAAAACTAAGACATTCATCGCGTGATAAGAAAAAGAACCGTAGACTTAATTGACAATTCAAAATAATAATAGTGCATACGAGGGACTAAATTTTAAAGGGGATTTTCAGATCTGTAACTTATTTGAAATGAAAACCACTTGCTGTTAAGATAAATATTCTCAAACTGATAATGACTGGGATGAATGGCATGGTTGGACGTTGGTACACAATAGTAGAAATGTCTTCTATAAGGTACAGTCTCTTTATCTCAAAGGTACAGGATGGGATGTCCCTTTTTAAAGGCTTCAAAACTGATATGAAACTTGACACCATCCTATCCTTAGAAAATAATTGAGAAAATATTTCTAATCATCCACAATGTTGTTAGTATCCCACACACATTGACCAATGATTCAACCAAACTCAAAGAAGTGAAAAAATTATACTCTGATTTGGTTAGGGAAATTACAAAGTATATGAGGAAAATAGAGGGGGAATGTATATGTAGGTTGATAGTAATGTTTAGTGTCCTTATAGAAGGTTATTTTTTCTTTTTTTTGGGGGGTTGAGTGGAGTATGGCCTAAATAGTGATGAAATCAACCACTTTGTCCCAAGATAGCCAGGTGGAGTTGCTCATGCCTGGCTTGGCCACTTTTAGCACAAAATGATTCAAAACCAGTTGAAAGAATTGGTCCAGACATGTATGAATGAAAACATGTTAGAAATGGAATTTTCTGATAACATTTTTATATGCATTATCTTTCTTTTGGTTGCTAGATGTAGAATATTTTTGTTTTATTTTTCGGCATAGTTATTGACTTTGCAATATATGATAAGATGATATTAACAACAAAAGAAAATAGATAGTTTGGCTATTGAAATTTGGAACATTCTCTTAGTACATACATATAAGTCCTAGCCAAATTTTGAATCTATACCAATATTGACATCTTTTGAGGGAAGAATCAGAAACATAAATATAATTCACTAATTTAGCCAGTATTATATTTAAACCAAACATACAATGTTGATGGGCATGATTAGGATGGTTACAAGCCTTCCACCCATTCTTATGGCAATTCAAATAAGTATTAATTTTTATAATATTTAGAGCGATCTCAGAACACAACATAAATTTCTTGAATATGATTGGTTAGAAATTTAATGAGTTCATATTCTTGGTTTTGAATGTAAAATCACTAAATGGTAGGTCAAGACAAATATATTTTTATTCTAGTAGTAATTGGATGGTAGAAAAGTACAGAGTATTATGTAAAACATTTTAAATTGCATAAAGATAAGACTTGTCTCATGCTTGTTTCATAGATCTTAACTCATTTGTTGTTGAAGAAATATTTCAGGATTATAGGGTGCATAGGGATGAAATTCATTCAAAGACGGAGAGATTAATGGTCCATCTTCGTGTATTGTCCCAAATTGTTGAGAGCTAGAATAAGCTAGAAGATAAAGATACTCAATCTAGTTAGTTTGCACAAGCTCTAAAGAAGGTGATATTCTCCTCTTGTTTGATTAATAGCTTTTTTCATTTGAAGTTGCATTTGGAAATTTAGTTTCAAAAGTATCTTGAACTAGAATAGTTATCTAATCCACTCGATTTCCTGTTCTCCTGCATGTACATGAACATGCACATATGGGGTCATGTTTACTGTCACAATCACAATCATCTCCACGCCAACGTCAGGAAGCCTTCAAGTCTGTTTGAATTCTTTAGATTATTACAAAACTAAAATAAAACCAGGTGATTTAAACTAATGTTATGGTCATGTAGGTTCATTTCCTTGTATGGTCAAGTTTCATCCTAGAGAATTATTGTGAGTTGAACTTGAACATTTTCAGCCCTCTTGGATAATCTAAAATTGAGTCATATTGGTTGGAATCTTCATGTGCTAGTGGAAGACCGAGGTAATTATATTTATATGTAATGTGGTTAAGTTCGCAAATGGAAATGGTTAGGTTAGTGGAGTCCACATGAGTCTCTTAGAAATGGATTCCATGCTTGTTGTGTTGATCATGATCATGCATGCTGGGAATGGCATGATATGTTATAGGTGACTATAGGAAAGGATGTAAACTCAAATAGTATAGCTTACAGACTTGCATTCCTTGTACCCTCAAAGGAGAGGACATGACACAAGCTTTGATACACTACATCAAAACATTTGGATCGATAGGAAGGTCAATCAATTATTTAGTTTAAATGGTTTTAAATTTGAGCATCTTTTGCACTAGCTTACAAATACAGTCAAGCTGAGAATAATATTATACTGCAACTATAATTAATTCTATTAGAAGTTTTTTTATTTTTCTACATGATTTATGTTAGTTTGCAGTAAAAAATCTCTTTTTGTATAAAAATAAAAAATTTCAAAAAAGTTTGCTTTGTAGGTCAATTGTACTCTTTGAAATATGGCCTTCAACATGCAACCATGGATCTGGTTAGCTCCCCAAAATCTTTAAATATTATGAATAAAATCAAATAGAGGGCCTTTTATCTAGAGCTAAAAATTTACCCTAGGAATAGTTTGCCACCATCTTCTAATAAAAAAAAGCTATTTCTTAAGTACTTCACCAAATTATGTTGATTGGTAGTTAAGGGAAAGAAACAAACGGTAAGATAATTTAATTTCTGTATTTAGAAGAAGAATCCTCTCACTTCAGCATTCATGTTCCGAAGTACACATTGGAGTCAATTCAACTCAGTTTCAACTGCTTCTGCATGACCTCCACCTTTGATTTCTATCAAAGAAGCCAAAAAATTTCCCACTTTCACTTGGAAATCCTTTGGTAGTCTTGTTTCCACTATCAAGGATTTGGATTAACACGATTTCCTGCTACCTTTGGGGGTGCCATTTATCTTATATGAAAACCTTTTTGGGAATAATAGATACTAGTTTTGGAGGTGGGTGAGTAAATATGGTTGTGCTCACTTTAAAATGTTATAGAGACTCTTGGATTCACTCTAAAGTGAGTGACTAAATAATTATAAATAAATGCACTTCCTTTTAATTATCAAGTGTGATGACCTTCATGTCTCTAACTAACCATCCAAATACTTTGCGTCATATGAAACACATTTACTAAAGAGATCTCCAATATTTGGTAGTTGAATAGTAACCACCCAAGATAAGCACATATTTTCGTTGTTTTCACCACAATGTTCTCATATTTCTCCATCAAATATTCCTATAACTATTTAAATTGATTGATTTTCAATTCTCCTGTTGACTAGGAATTACACAAGTTTTTAAAATTCCTTAAGCATGATTGACACTAGCCTTTTCAAACAAGTCAAGGATGTGATTAGTCTCCAGTATCTCATCCTTCATTTTTAAGTGGTAGTAAGTTTCAGTTCATTTTATCCACCTTTGTTAAGGATTGAAATAACTCCATTTCTCAAATTTGTAATTCAACATTTTCTATACTTAATAAATATCAAGATCACATAGTACCGTGCAAAGAGTAAAATGTTAATGACTCATAAATGTCGAAAAAATTCCTTGAGATCACTTGATATTAGCACATTGCCGTGAAACATTAATCCTTCAAACATTACTGTAATAAAAAAAATATCAAATCGATTCCAATCTTGTATCATTAGTAAGTGTCAAAATTTTCTGAGTGTCAAAATCATACACAACAATCATTTCTATCTCTGTACAAGTCCTTTTTTTCCTTGAAAATAAAGTTATTTTTGAACGGAGGTTTCTTACAATCATTTTTTCCAAGCTTTAGCATCATTATATAGTTTTATGATGACTTAAAATTACAACAGTACCCTCTTATTCCAATATGGTGTAAAAAATGGTTATTTTGCTTGAATATCATTGTATTTGCATTTAAGAATGTATCTTCATGTCCTCTTAGCATGGGTGATTTAATTGAGTATGATTAAATATCAAACCTTAAACAAACATAAGGGTTTCTAGGGAATAATGATTTTTTCAATCCCATTAAGCCAATTTCTTGAGTTTTGTTCAAAATTTGTAGAAAAGGTTTATGGATTTCATAACCTACTTGATCATATATTGTGAACTTTTACAATCTATCATCATTTTCTGACCATTAGATACTCAAATTTGTGTATTGATATTTTTTACCATTATAAAGGACTCTGTAAGTTAGGTTCCCAAATTCTTAAAAGGTTCTATCTCAATGGAAGAGTGTCTGCCTTACAAGTAGGAGGTTGGTGGTTCGTTTCCTCCATACCCCAATGACATTATAATATCAGTAAAAAACAAATAAATTATTAACCAAAAAAAAGAGATAAGTGACCAAACAATGAGACATAAGTGACCAAACAAAATGACCTAAATTTGTATATATAATTACTAAAAATGACTAAATTAGTGACCAAAAAATAAGAAATGCCAAACTAGGCATTAAAAAAGATGCAACACGTGGCGCTAATGATGATTCCAAATGTGGAGTTGATATGGTATCAAAATAAGATGGGAAACTAGGCATTAAAAAGGATGCAACACGTGGCACTGATGATGAAATCAAACATGGCATTGATATTGTAGAAAAATAAGGAATTACTTTGTGACAAACTGTCCTCAGACACATAACTTTATTAATGAAGAAGGAAAATAATTACATCACAAAGATGTGAGGGCTAAGTCCTGAAAGATTCCCTCACATGGAAAACTTGATGGATTTAAATATCCAAAAAGTAACAACTAATTTTCCGTTACTGAAACTAACATAGGGACACCTCCCATAATCACGTGAGTGTGTAGATGCCCTTTTACATTTATTAAACTAAACTTCTAAACATAACATTTTGGATCATAATTCCTAACAATCCCCCCTTTGATTCAAAAATTCTTTTGAACAAATACCAAGTTCATTTCTAAACTTATCAAATTTGACCCTTCCAAGATATTTTGTAAAAATATCTGCAGTTTGATCTTCTGATGGACAATACTTTGGCTTGATGATTTGTTTGACAATGACAGCCCGAATGTAATGATACTTAGTATCCACATGCTTAGTCTTTGAATGAAAAACAATATTTTTGGCTAACTTGATTGCTGACTGATTATCAATAAATAATGAATTTGCTTCTTTCTGATAAACTTTGAGGTCTTGCAAAATCATTCTTAACCAAACTATCTCACAAGTAGCTTCCCAAGATGAAATATATTCTTCTTCTGTTGTAGAATTCGCAATTGTATCCTGCCTTTTACAACTCCATGCCACTACAGCTGATCCCATATTCATTAAGTAACCTGAAGTAGATGCCCTGTCATCAACATCTCTAGCAAAATTCACATCTAAATAGCCAACAATCTTGAAATATTTTTTTCTTTCAAACTCAAGTCCAAAATCCTTTGATCCTTGAAGATACTTTAACACACTTTTTGCTGCATTCCAATGAATTTATCTAGGTTCCTGCATAGATCTGGAAAGTATGTTGACTGCATAAGATAGATCAAGAAGATTATTCATCAAGTAAATGAAACATCTAATTAACTGTCAATATCTAGTACTATTTACAAATTCCCCCCCTTCAAACTTATAAAGTTTTAAATCTTGCTCTGTGGGAGTAATCGTTGGTTTACATTCCTCCATTCCAAACTTCTTCAATAATCCAGAAATATACTTAGCTTGAGAAATAAATATGCTTCCTTCCCGCTGCTTTACTTCAACTCCAAGATAGTAATGAAGTAATCCCAAGTCTGTCATTTTGAAACCTGTTTGAAGTTCTTTCTTAACTTGAATATATGATCATTATTGTTACCTGTTATGAGAAAATAATCAACATACATAACCAAGATGACTAAGTTGTTTTCCTGGATTCAAACATACAAAGTATCATCTGACTCACTACGAAGAAAACCAACTTTCTGTAGGTAGGCATCCATTTTTTCATACCAAGTTGTGGGAGCCTGTTTCAATCAATACAATTCCTTAACCAGTTTACAAAATTGATTTTATTTCCCTGGAACCTCAAAACTAGGAGGTTGAGTCATATAAACATCCTCTCACAAATCACCATTTAGAAATGCACTTTTTACATCCATTTGATGCACTTTCCATCCATTTTGTGCAGCTAAAGCTAGCACAATCCTGATAGTATTCCATTTTGCTATTGGAGCAAAATTTTCTTCATAATCAATCCCTTATTTCTGAGCAAAACCCTTTTCCACCAATCTTTCCTTAAATTTATCAATCTCTCCATTTACTTTGTACTTAATTCTGTAAACCCACTTACAACCAATGGGTTTAACATCTTTTAAACAATCAACAATTTTCCAATTCCGATTCTTCATTACTGCATCATACTCACTTTGCATGGCCATTTTCCATTCATCATATTCAACTGCTTCATTAAAAGTAGATGGTTCAACAACTGAAAGAGCAAAATGTTCTGAACCCATATTAGAACTCCTTGTACCAGTTTTTCCTTTTTCATCAAACTTAACATCCCGAAGTAACTTAGTTGCCCATTTTGGGTTCTTCTTTTCAATGTTAACTCAATTTGAATCATCCAAGTTAACTTGTGAAGAATTCAAAGTATCTTCAACCTGTTTGTCATCCTGTACTTCTGAAGTGAAATCAAACCATTGTTCATTCGTTGTCTTGTTTAAGTGGTGCATCCTTATTTGTTCCTTAGTTACTTTTTCTTCTAAGGGACTAAGTTTTTTTTCAATCTCTTCTGCACTTAAACTTTCTGTTTCATCAAAAATCACATCCCTGTTAACAATAAACTTACCATCTAATAGAAACCTATACCCCTTTTTCTCATCGGAATAACCAATCAACATGCACTTAACACTTCTAGACTCTAACTTCTTTTGCCTTTCTTTTGGGGCAAGTGCATAACAAACTGAACCAAAAACTCTCAAATGTTTGACCATAGGTTTAAATCGATACCAAGCCTCAAAAGGAGTTATTCCATCAAGTGATGACGAAGGAGATCGATTCCTCAAATAAACTAATGTATGAACTACTTCAACCCAATAACATGAATTCAACCCTTTGGAAAATAACATTGCTCTAGCCATGCCTAATAAATTCTGATTCATCCTTTCTGATACTCCATTTTGCTGTGGAGTATACAAATTAGTCAACTATCTTTTAATCCCTTTTTCCTGAAAATAAGTCAAAAAATGATTTGATGTAAACTCACCACCGTTATCAGTTCTCAAAGTAGCAATCTTTTCCTTTGTCACTATTTGAACCAAATTTTTAAATGATTGAAAGTTTTCAAACACTTATGATTTTTCCTTTAATAAATACACCCATACCATCCTGTTAAAATCATCAATAAACAACAAAAAATATTTACAACCACCAAGTGAAGTTTCCAAAGGACCACAAACATCACTATGAACAAGATGTAATCTCCTTGTTTCTCTCCAAGTGATTTTTGAAAAACCTATCCTTCTCTATTTGCCATAAATGCAAGCTTCACACTTTGCATTTTCCTTCCGAAAAGTAGGCAACCCCTTTACCATTCCTTGTTGTTGGAGCTGTACAAGACTATCAACATTCAAGTGCCCAAAATGAATGTGCCACAATCTGATAGGTGAAACATCAGTTTCAACTAAACCTACAAAATCCTTCAAATGTTCCTTTGATCTAGGAATGACTATTCCCTTCATCTTAAGAAGCTTTCCCTCTTCATAACTTGTCATAACTGTTTTGTATGCATCCTTTTTTTACTTAACTAAAAGAATACCATCTTCCATTACAATTTGGTGTCCTAATTGGTGAATGACAACTAAAGACAACAATTTTTTCTTAAATGTAGGCACATACCAAACTTTTGAAATCAATCTTTCTCCAATTCTGGGAAATTCAACCTTGACTGTTCCTTTTCCCTGTGGCAAATGAATAGAATCATCTGCAAGAAACATTGAATTTAAATGACAATCTTCATAACTCCAAAAGAAATCTTTTGTGTGTGTCATATGTTAAGTAGCCCCTATCCATAATCCAAGCATATTCAAAATAATTTTTGAAACAATAATAAGACTGGAAAAAATTCATTGATTCCAACTGATGAACTTCAACAAAATCCATTGATTATGATTGTCCAAGTGCTGTAAAAACATATTCACAATTTTCACTATTGTCTGCATGATCATAATGTGTCACTAATGAAGATTCATTAGATTCTCTTTCTTTTAGAATTTTTTAAAATGAAACTCTACAGTCTGAAGCATAATGTCCAACTCTATTACAATGAAAAAATGTGACCTGTTTATTACCTCTTCCTCTTCCAGATACCTGTTGGTTTTCTGAACCTCTTCCTCTTCGAGAAAACTGTGATTGCATACTTTCTGATTCTTTAGAACCTATTCCTTGATTTCTTCCTCTTCCTCTTCCAAAACCCTGACCACAACCTCTATTTGAATATTGAAAAGAATTATGTTGTTGTTCATTTGCTTTCTGATCATTGCCCTTATGATGATTACCTGAAGACTGTTTGCTAGTACTTGCGACCAAAATATTTTCTCCTGCTTGCTTTGTTTTACCAAAAGTTTTACCATGTGTGGCAATTATTTCACTTAGCGTGTCAAAAGAAATATTATCCAATTTATTTGTAATCTATAAAGTTTACAAAAAATGCTTATATGTCTCAGGAAATCCTGCGATCAAAATGGTTACCCAGTTTCACAAAGTGTCCTCAATTTTATCAAAACTAGCTCTTGAAATTTCTTGTTTGATATTCTTTAATCTAGAAATGTACTCCATGACATCACCTCCTGAAGACAATTTTTGTGGAAACAACTTCAATTGGAGATTGATTTTCTTAGCTTAACTTTGAGAATCAAATAAATCTTTCAATGTCTTCTAAACTAACCATGCACTAGAACTATTTTCAATATGCACAAAAATATCATCAGAAACAGTACTGTGAATCAATGCTAAGGCCTTCTCATCTTTTAGTTCCCATTTTGCAAGATGATCAGGAATAGTCGGTTTGGTAGGCTGAGCATTATAGACACCCTTCCACAATTCATTGTAAATAACAGTGCTTTGAATATGACGACTCCAAATTTTATAATTTTTTTATCCTTCCAACTTGTCAGATTCATTAAAAAGACTTACAACTCTAGACATTGTAAAAGATAAACACCTTATAACTCTAGAAGATGTGTATTATGCAAACCTTATCGCTCCAAGAATTAAAAAAACAAAGCACCTTATGTCACCAGAATAAACGATCACCTTATATCACCAATAAAAGCACTTGAAAAAGATTTTATGCAAAAATATCACCACCAACACGAAGGAAAAATTATGCATCAACAAGAGTCACCATGAAAGAAATACTACAAGAAAAACCACACACCATGCAAAAGAGAGCTATAGGGGGTTGGCCTTGAGCCACTTATAACCTCAAGAAAAGAATTTGATAGAGATTTACTTTGCTCCAATCAAACCTTAAGTGAAAATACAAGTACTCCTTATGACACCAACAATGCTCCTTATTACTCCAATGCCCGATAAAAAATGCACCTTATCACTCCAGAAAATAACAAATCTTTATAGGTGAATTAGAGAGATACAAGATTGTTGAGTGGGAGGTTACAAGTTCCAGTCCCATCAACTCCAAAAATAACAATTTTTTTTTTAAATTTTATTTCTCCACATTTTTTTTCTTAAGATAAAAAATCTCCAAAAATAAAAATGAATAATTAATTACCTTATCTCTCCAAAACAACTTATTCACTTTTCAAAATATTACATAAATCTTGAATTAAATGAAAAGTGAAAAAATTATACAATATTGTGAACTCTTCTATCTCTACGCTGGAGTTTTGTTGGTTATTTTCAACGTTAGTTTTCTCTCTTCAATTCCTGTTGGCTTTCTCTCTTCAACGACGGTTTTCTCTCTTCAATGCCTACTAGTTTTCTCTCTTCAATGCTGGTTTTCTCTCTTCAATGCCTGCTGGTTTTCTCTCTTCAATGCCTGCTGGTTTTCTCGCTTCAACGCTGGTTTTCTCTCTTCAATTCCTGCTGGTTTTCTCTCTTCAATTCTTGCTGGTTTTTCTTCCCAACATCGACTATGTTTTTTTTTTTAAATTCACTTCCACAAAAAAATTTAAATAACCTTGCCTTAAAAAAAAAAAATTTACTCTCTCCAAGTAAAATGAAAAAACTAAGTCAATAAAAAATCTTTTCTACACAGATTCTCTTTTTTAGCCCAAAATAATAGGAATCATTAACTTACGGTCAATATTTCACTATTCCAAAACCTTGAAGGTTGCCTTATTCAAACAACCTTTAGCACCTTCCAACCAGACCAAGCTTCAACCGTGTGCTCTGATACAACTTTGACAAAGTGTCCTCAGACACATAACGTTATTAATGAACAAGGAAAATTATTACATCACAAATATGTGAGGGCTAAGTCCTAAAAGATTACCTCACATGGAAAACTTGATGGATTTAAATATCCAAAAAGTAACAACTAATTTACCGTTACTGAAACTAACATAGGGACACCTCACATAATCACGTGATTGTGTAGATGCGCTGTTACATTTATTAAACTAAAATTATAAACATAACATTTTGGATCATAAATCCTAACACTTTGTATGAAAAACATGATGCTAAATAGGAAGAAAAATATGGTGCAACAATAGAAGAAATATTTGGCGTCATTTTGGTAGTAAAACACGATGCAAAAAAGGAAGCAAAAATTGGTGCAAATTTGGAAGCAAAAAATAGCGCATATTTGGAAGTAAAACATGGTGCAAAATGGGATGCTCAAGTGGTAGAAACAATTGATGCAATATTGGATGCTAATTTGGATGCTAACATGGTGCTATTAAGGATGCAAATATGGCACTAACAGGGATATCATTTAAGAAGGAAAATAGGACACTCACTAGGAATCAAAATATGACATTATTTAGGAAGCAAACCTCGGTGTTGTTTAGGAAGCAAAGTTGGACACTATTTTGGAAGCAAAAAAATAGACGTTATTTAGGACGTCATAAAGGATGCTATCTAGGAAGAAAAAAGAAGACATTTTTTTAGACACTTTACGTTTTGTCCATGACACCTCCCATTTAGTTTCTAGTTTGATCACTCATTGTAAAAAAATACACTAAAAAGTAGCGCTAAATGGGATGCTAATTCCAGGATTTGTTGTAGTGTTACATCACATCCAATGGCTCTTCTTAGCTTGATCACATA
Organism: Pseudotsuga menziesii; assembly: GCA_001517045.1. Lineage (NCBI taxonomy): Eukaryota > Viridiplantae > Streptophyta > Pinopsida > Pinales > Pinaceae > Pseudotsuga > Pseudotsuga menziesii. The sequence goes on along the minus strand of LPNX010031273.1, from coordinate 113,512 downwards.
TCTGGAAAAAGTTCCAAGAAAGGGTAGTCCAAATCATATTCATGTAGGCTCCAACATTGCATTACTCAAAATTAATACTAAGACATGTTATCCTAATTCCTACAAGTTCACATTCAAGCAACTTATCATACAATGATTTTTCTACACAAGTGTGCCATGCAAATTCCAAATTGGGACAATAACTCTCCAACATTCTACAATGGATCATAATGCTATCAAAGAAAGAAAATACAAACTCACCAAAATGGTTATGGTATGTTTTGCTCATGTAAGGGTGTGAAAAAGTGCATGCATGAATCAATCCAATGGCCATAATTTAATATAACTCCATAATTGCCACATTGACAACCAATATTTGTTTCCTCCAAAATTTCTTCCCCCATCCAAATTAATGATGGACAAAGTGTAGATGATAAAATGATTGGATAAGATATTGTTACCAAAAAATTCACTTTATTTTTGGATCATAGTGAATTTGTATGAAAATGGTTCCAAAGGAGGCCTTGTGCCACTTGGTTTAGAATATTCCTTTCACTTTGACCATTGGATCTCTAGTCGTGCTTGTAGGGTAGAGTGAACCTTTGTTGATCCATTGCCCCCTTTATAAGAAGTTGCTTGATTATGAGTGAATATTGGGCATTCCACATAACCTCATTACTTAGGTATGATATTTGAGATAAATTGATAAATTCATTCATTTTCTCATTCTGCTCATTTTGGTTCCAATCATTCAATGGCTCACATGAAAATTGTGTTTTAGAATACTCCTCCACTAATTGAACTTTCCAATAAAATGTGCCTTCTATTAAAGGAATAAATGAAAATTCTAATACATTCTATTCCTTGTATATAACATCAAAATTAAGTCCTTGTATGATACTTACCCACTACTCCATATCAATATACTATTGGAAACCAAAACTAGCTTGTCCTCTGGGATCGTATTATTCATCCTGCAATCTTCGCAATATTTCTGTCACTTGGATAAACTTGTCACTACATAGGGTACTAGGATCCCATGGCCATATTTGAATTCCATCACTTCCCATCCTTTGGAGAACATACTCCATTATATCAAACCATGCTTCAATTTCTTCTTGTACAAGTTGATTGCTTGCATGCTCTCGGTGAATCTTCATCTTGACTATGTATCCATCCACCAAATTCATGGATGGATAAGAAATTTGTCTTGCTGATATATGTGAGATGTAATCATCCACCTTATTCAAAACTAAATATTCTCTTTTTATAATCATCTCAAGAGGCCTCTCTTGCAAATCATGCATGTCAAACAAGTCCTTATAGTAACAAACACTACTTGCACATTCCTGGGTCTCCATTTTTATGATGTTCTTATCTACCCAATACATGGATAAATAAGTACCTTTTCTTACAGATATTAATGGTATGTCTTATTGTATGTACATATGCAACAAGGAAAGTGTTTTTCCATTATCTTCTATGGCATCTCCCTTCATCAACACTTGCAAATCAAGACCTTTCTCATGTTCCTCCTCCAAATGGAATTTCTCCATCATACGCAATGTATTACCTTCCATGCAAGATGAAAGGTATGCCATATTCAACTCCTTTTTAATTTGATGGATATGGAACTTTTACTCTTAAATATCCTTTTGGGTTCTCTCCAAAGAAACATAGGAATCCTCCAATTCGCTCCCATGTTTTTTTGCTTCATCTTCCTCTCTTATGAGTGCATGGTGGTAAATTTGTGTCACCTCGAGATGATGATTCCTATCTGAGAGAAATTTCATGTATTTTTTCATCATCTTGGAAATTCATTCTTTGAGAGTTTTGAAATATCCCACTAAATCTTCTCCTTCCAATCCTTCTTCTGAAGCTTTCCAAAAAAAATTGACACCAAATAATTGGCATCAATAAGTAGATCCTTGGATGCTATGATATTCTCTTCACACTCCTTAAATGATCCACCCAATGGGTGTGTCTCACAAAGGGGATCCTTCACAACATGGTATTATTCCAAGGGATGAAACCTTTGGATATCCTCTTCATCCCTTCCATGAATATGGCTCGAATAAAAAGACTATTTTTCTTCTCCCTCATCAATGATTTCATTAGATGGGATACCTAGTTCTTCCTCTGAAATATTTTTGTTGTTCTCCTTCGGAGGATGGTTTTTTATTTGCTCTCGATTCTCCAAAAAAACTGATGAAACTTCTCTTTTTATTTTCTTAGGGTAAAAATTATTATTGACTCTCTGAAGAGAATCCAAAAAAAATCAGCTAGGAAGCAGTTGAATCCACTATATGGTCATCTATTTGGGTTGTTCTTGGATTTACTCGAGATTATTAGAAAATTTGTACCTTGGTAGACAAATAATAATTTCCTTATCAAATATATGGTTACATAAGTAACCATATTCATTTATTAGAAGCCATCCATCTATGTACATGACTTCCTCTTCCTCATATAACTCAAATTCTTTATCTTACATAACTGGAACTAGCTTCATGACTACAACTTGAGAGTGTAATATGCAATATGTATTCAATTGGAAGTCTATGGATATTGGTTTTTATTCTCACAAGTGCAGAGGACAATGATCTGATACCACTATAACGATCCAATCTGATCTGATTGCTGATTAAATCCCTTTTACAACAAACAATTTTCAAACAAGTTGTTGATCAAGAAGTTTGGAATAGGAAATTGATCAAGGATCAGGTAAGGGGATTAAAAAAATGAATAGAGAGGGACATGAAATATCAAGTTCATATGCACAATGTGTTGATTCCATTTATGTTTTGAGCATCATCTAGGATGATTTCTACTCCAAGGTTCCTAATATTCCCAACATGTGCTTACACTTCTTCGAAACTAGTGGAGAGGGAATGAGACTCATGGAAGATTGGAAAAATACTAAGTACTTTTATTTATCAGTTTTGGGTCAAAATTGCAAGCTTAGGAAGGTTTTGATAATATTTCGAAATCATACAAGAAAAACTATTTACTAGGACTGCACAACTAGGTACAATCTTAGGATTCCCAAACACTGTTAGAATAATCAACCCATAGTTAGCTACCTTAGACATTAATTAATCCATTTTTGTCTTATTTGCCTAGTTTCCATATTCCACCTTATGCAAGTTGTCATCTACACATCCATAGTGGTCAAAATTGCTAATTTTGAGTCATGGAGCACTTGGGAAACCTCCTGGCATCAAATCTGCTTTATTCCTGGCCTCCCTAGCGCATGTCTACTTTTTTTGCTTTATTGCCTACTTTTTCAGTGTTTTAAGGCAATTGGGAAAGTTTGACTAGGTGAGGTTAAATTTTTTTTTGTCCTCCACATCCTCCACTATTTTATCCTATGAAAAGCATGTATGAGTTGTCCTTCTATTACCTTTTAGCTTGCCTAATTGATTTTTCCAATTCGTGAGCTCCTAGACAGTTTTGGAAACTGCTTTATGCACCTATGGGGTATTTGCTTAGATTTAGTAAGCCTACTTTTGAATAGATTCGAATGGCATCTTCATGCATTAGAATCCCTCATATAATTATTTATTGTGGCAGCCTATGACTTCACAGGTTTGGCTATTGTACACTTATTCAATACAATTTAGTGTTCAGCTCCATATTTAGTCTCTTTTGTGAGTAATTTTGCATGTGCAATTGGCAATTGATGTGAGTGTAATTGTTCTAACTTTGGGTTCAATTTACACAAACACTATCTAAGGGTAATGAATATTCATAATAAATAATGGAACAATTTGATTGAAATTTTTATAACTGTTGGTAATAACTCCCGATTCAATATTCATTTCCAATGCAAATGCCTATATTTATACAAAGCACATGGTGGTTGGGTTTCACCTTCCGCTCAGCCTGTTTGGCTTCCTATCTAATCATATCCTATTTATTATTTATTTACAATAATCCCGAAGGATTATTCTAACAATCCCCCTCTTAATCTGAAGGGGTGTTCGTAAGTCCGAGCATGTTTCTGAATCTTTCAAACTTTTCTCGTCCAAGCGCTTTGGTGAAGATGTCTGCAACTTGATCATTTGTGGAACAATGTCGAAGATGGACTGTCTTGGCCTCTACATGATGTCGAATCAAATGATACTTTGTGTTGATGTGTTTGGTTCGATCATGGAATCTAGGATTCTTAGCCAGCTTGATTGCAGAAGTATTGTCGACCAACAATGGAGTGGAGTTCTCTTGTTTTTCTTGCAAATCTTCAAGTATCTTCCTGAGCCATACTACTTCTTTCGTTGCTTCACCTGCAGCCACATATTCTGCTTCTGTTGTTGAATCTGCTGGAACTGACTGTTTGCGTGATCTCCATGAAACAGCTGCTGATCCAAGACTCATAGTGTATCCAGAAGTTGATACTCCTGTCTCCTTATCGCCATCAAAATCTGAGTCTGAGTACCCAATAAGTTTGAAGTCATCCACTTTAGAGTACTTGAGTCCAATGTCTTGAGTCCCTTTCAAGTATCTTAGAACACTTTTTGCAGCTGACCGGTGTCCTTCACAAGGTTTATGCATGAACCTTGAGAGTATGCCAACAACATAAGAAATATCTGGTCTAGTTGTTGTAAGGTAGATAAGAT
>LPNX010031273.1:22500-106504 GCA_001517045.1 Pseudotsuga menziesii | reverse complement strand
AATACTAGATGCCAAAGAGTGCATCTTTACAACTGTTAGTGTAATTTACAATAATAAACTTGATATGACAAAGAGAAATGAAAAACAAAATAACCTTGCATGTCTACAGTCTCTCCCAAGGTGATTTACAATCTCAACTTCAGGTTTTAAAGTGATACAATGACAGTATCGCAGCTTCAATTCATAGCAATTCAAGGAGAAGGAATCATTTCAGGAAGTGGACAGCAGCAATATTAAAATAATTCTTACAGCCTTCAACGCATATATCAGTGTGATATATCAGTCAGCATTAACACAGCAAGCATTATAAATCACTTCAGGATGTGAAGTGCAGCACACAGTCACGATATATCAGAGAGCATATATATTAGTCAGCATATATATATCAGATATAATTCAATCAATTCAGCCAGATCTTACAGCAATTCTTTAGTCTCCAATACTTCAGTTTTCAACACATACCACACAGTACCCAATGTAAAGAGCTATCAATTCGAATTTAGAAGCAACTTGACCTTCAAGCAGGTGGCCAGAGAGGTTTGCACTTCAACATAGCATGGTCTTCAACTTTTCGAATGGAAAGAAACTCCACAAATACAAGTGCAATAGATAATCTCTGCAAAACTTCTATTGATCCATGTACAGTATAGATTATTTTCTTTCAAATGTAACCAAACTGAATGTTGGAAAGAGAACTATGGACAGGTGCCGAATGAGAGAAAGATAACCTGGAATCCATGACCTATCGCTTGATTTTACAGTATTCAATAGTTCTTACTTCCACCCAATGCATTATTAGGGTTCACCTTAATGGTCTTGCCCATCTGTCGTTCACAGTGGTCTCTTCACATGAGAGAGAGATCCACGCTTCAACCTTACGGTTAGCTTTACATGAAGTTTTCACAGCTTCACCAGATTCGATCAACAGCATGTCACACTATCAACACGCAATCAACACGCAATATATGGTATACACCGCGCAGAATTTTAAATTAATCACCAGTCTCCATTGCCTTGGAAAACAACATAAATAACAACAAGCCACTGAATTCAATTAATTGGGGCTCCTCCTCCTTGGTAAATCCAACGCAGCAAGCATACAACGCAGCAAATTGAAAATTAGATGAGGGGGAATCAATGTTGTACACCACTTTCCTACACTCAGAGCTGTATACCACATAACAATCAGCCAGAATGCGTCCTCATCCTCAGCCAGAATGCATCCTCTATTCCAAAAATCGCAGCCTCTTCACGCAGGCTCTCCACGGTGATGGTGATGGTGCACAGCTTGTGATGGTGCACAGTTATATCAATGCAGCCTCAGCCAAGGCAGACTGATAGGTATTATGCAGTCTACAAGTCGCAGTCTTCAAGTCGCAGCAGAATTCTCACAAACGCAGCATTATTCTTCAAATGAGATATGGTGTGTGGTAATGAGATATGACTTGGCATTTGACAGTGATAGACAATAAATGCTCTTTATGGCAATTGAAAACAAGATTGATGAAGGTAAACGCAACATTATTTTCAACTCTTCAACGCAGCAATACTATATAACTCACAGCTCGTCTTTCCTCTAATAAATAGGGGAATCAATAAAGATGAGTCTCAATGTTTGCAGACCAAAAAAACAACAACAAAACCCAGCAGATCGCAAAGATAAATACAGTCTCGGTAGCTACAGATCGCAGAGATAAATACAATGTTGCATACAGCTCGCAGCATACAACTTTCAATCAGTTTATAGATATATGAAGATGGAAGAGAGTTTACCAGACTTTAAAATAATATGCCGAGCTAAGGATAGTTTCAATGCACAACGTTACAGTGCAGTCTACAAGCAATGGATTAGGGTTTGCTTATCAAGAGAGCGCGACTCAGGAGAGAATGTCACACCAGTTCATGCACTCACTTGTGGAGCTCAAATCTGAGTTGGTACGCAACAATTTCATAGAGAGTATGCAGAATACCAATAATTAGGGTTAGGGTTAGGTATTGTGCTATACCAATAATGCATGCACGCAGAGACTGGATTTCTCATGCCACTGGCAGACTGATGGAGCAGTCTGGCAATGGAATGGACTGGCAAGCAGACAGACAGAATGGCAGGCATGCACGCAGGAGTTATGAACTTGGCTCTGATACCACTTGTTGGTAATAACTCCTGATTCAATATTCATTTCCAATGCAAATGCCTATATTTATACAAAGCACATGGCGGTTGGGTTTCACCTTCCGCTCAGCCTGTTTGGCTTCCTATCTAATCATATCCTATTTATTATTTATTTACAATAATCCTGAAGGATTATTCTAACAATAACCAATAGAAACTGACAGACTAGAAATTCATTATCCATAAGTCTCTCAATTATCGCATTATTGAAAACTAGTGAAAACCGAGCAAAATCTAGGCTATGCGGAATTAAAGCAAATGGAAAGAAATCAATTATTTACAAATTTGCAGAATGAAATTCAAATATATTATTCAAATGATATCCACCATTATAGGTTCTAAATAGATTCTCAAATAAATAATATGTAACATCATTAACCTCAGAATTGACAAAGAGAAGAGAAAGGAATGGAATTTTCACTATGTCTGGAATGGAAGAGTCCCAATCACTGGAATGATGTCACGGCTTGGGATGGAATCTTATTTATGACCTGCACTAAAACGATAACTAATGGTTTAATTCCATTAACCCTAAAATGACACTGGAAAACAACAAGAGCACACCTCCTGGCTGGGACTAGGGGCACATCTTCCTAAGTCCGAGGAGCTAGAACTCTCAACTCAATCAATAGACTACCAAAAGATGTGAATTTTTTGCTTCTCCATGTTTATATAGAATAGAAATATTTTTTAGCAATCTTCCTTTTCCAATGCACTCTCATTTGTGGGATAAGAAAGTGTTTTCTTTGTGCCTTTCTTTGTCTCTAACTTTCCTTCTTTCCTTGCTTTACTGCATTTGCTTTCTTTCTTTTTGATTTTCCTTATTTTCTATATTTTTCTTACTTTTACCCTTGTCTATTTATTTTACCATGTTTCCATCCGTTCTTCCCAAAATACAGTGCTATCTTGCTTTGCGTACTTGTTTGCTGTGTCTAGAATTTTAGCTTTGGAATATTTTCATCTTTTTGGTAAGATTTCCAAAGTCCAAACTTATCTTACTTGACTAAGTGTTCCATTCTTCTAGATTTTCTCTCTTTTTCAAACTTTTCAAAATGATCCACCTTATCCACTTATAATCATGTTCCACCCTATCAACCTCACTTCACATTATCCATATTAATTTATTTAAAAAAATTAAGGAAATAAAATAAAATAAATTCAGATTATTACAAACATGAGATTTATTAATTTCCCAAATAAATAATTCCTTTTCCACAAAATTATTCCCACGGAACATTAAACATTTCTTCCTCTAAGTCCCACGTAGGTCTTAAGGGATAATTATTGTTCCATGGTGATATCAAAATTTTGGAGACATTACATGCAAAGAGATTTCTCTTTAGGATGGAAATGTCCATGATACATGTAAATATATTTTTTTCCTTAAATATTTCTATCAATTGATTTGGATATAATATTCATAGGTTTAAGAAAGTAATAACCCAACTTTACATAAATAGAAATTGACAAGTAAAAATAAAATAGGAGCTGCTAGAAACTAATGCTGTAATTATTATAAAAATAGAGATAAAAAAATATTATAGCCTATAAAAAATTGAATGGATATCAATGTAAAGATATACATGAACATATTGATAAATAAAAATCAAGATAAACATGGTTAGCATAAATTTATAATATAAATCTAATATTAGAAAATAATGTAGAAGTACTTATCAATTGTTTTTTCTTTCTGATTGATTTGGGAATTGCCAAGTTCCAGACAACTATAGACCTCAAACTAGTCCTAGTTCGTTTCATAGGTTACCCCCAACTTGAACAAATCATACCAAAGAAATTATAAGTCCTAAGTTCACTTATCCTATCTTGTTTTCTAATAGCATAGTAGCCACCAGGTCGGTTTTCCTGCACCTTTGTAGAGTCATGTAAATATTTTCCCTCTTTTCTACAGTCCCTTCCTAGACTAGCCAATTTCTCAACTTGACAAATTTAATTCTCAAAGGCCTACAATTAATTCCTCCTATGTTATAGGGATTGTTACCCTCGTAATGGATGCTCTTTTTTTTTTATTTTGTTTCTTTAGGGAATGATTCCTATGATTTAGGATAAACATAATTATATTTATTTTTAATTCTCATAGTTAAATTTATTTTAATTATGTAATATAGGATCATAATTATCCAATTTCTAGTTGATCTAATTTCTACTTAACCATTCTAATCTCTAGCATGCTTGATTCTTCTTCAAGTGGTTGTCCTCATCAATCAGAAAGAATAAAAGAAGATAAATAATATGTTAATAACATTCCTTAATTTTCTACTAATGTTCGAGATCCTATATATCAACATCCATTAGACATAACAAGTCTAGGTGTTATAGATATTATTGCTCAACACCACTCAAACATAAACATAATCTAGGTGTTCCAAATTTTAATGCTCAACACTAGATTTTAAAAATTGTTCTAGTGCTCTATATCTTACTGTTCAACCCCAAGTTAAAATTTTTAGAAATAGTAGGTGCTCTAGAGATTACTACTCAACACTAACTAAAATGTCATAATTTAATTCATATTTAGATTAATACTTACAGTGCTATACACTTACCTTTGTGTTTTGATTATCAAAGGGTTGGGGCATTAAAGGGAATATTAGACATAACCAAGCTATACACCAATTTGGTGTATGAGACCCCCTTGTTTGTGGGACAATAGATGCCCCTCTATGCAATGATGTAACTGATAAAGTTTACATAGGTGTACATACCCTACACCCATCCATAATTGAACTTATGATCTACTAGGAGGAACACATATTCTTAACCATTAGGCCCACTCAAGTTGTACTAAGCTCTATTAAATGTGTGTAATTTCATAAGGAATAAATATATGGTTCATATTTAAAAGTATGGTTGAAAATTACTTTAAGAATATGAATCTTAGGAAAATATATTTGTTTTTGTTTATGTATCCCAAAATAACAAGTTGGTCATTTTGAAGCAAAGGCCAAAGCATGAAAGTCATCCAATGCATAAATGAATAGAGACAATCTTACCAATATTTTTTGAATTCATAAGAACGAAATCATGTTCCCTTCCTAAATTTTACTCAATATCCATTTTCATATTTTTTAAATAAACTTTAAGTCATACAAAATCTTGTGTGGTGGTCTTAGGACACATGTTCTTGGTTCTTGATCCTAAGGAGATTTAAGGGATTTTTAACGATGTTCTCTCTCTCCCCCAAACAATGTCAAGGGACTTATGATGTTGTCTTCCTACCACCACTATGGTTACAGACTTGAGACCTATCGACGGTATGTAAATCATCTTAATGAAACCCATATCCAACTCTTATGAAAAATACCCCTATTGAGGGATCATTTTATTGTCTCTAAAGTTTGTTCATGGAACTTGAGAAGAAGGTTCAATCAAGTATTAAATTATATGTTTACCCCATTGACCATGTGGGCTATTTCTAGTGAACAAAACCTTCTCTCGACACCTATATCCCACTCGAATGCCTACACATAACCCCTACAAAGGTTTGATATGATGGTATGATGAATCATTGAATGCTCTCAAGTTTGAGAAGATTCAACAATATCCCTAAGGAATCTTATTTCCTTCCTTGACCATGTTCAAGTGCATGCAAAAGCTCGTAATGGAACCTATATCCAAAATTGATTCCAAATACCCCCAAGAGTGGGTTTTTCATATGGTTTCTAGGTGTTGTTCATGGGGATTGAGGCCAATAAGTGTTTTTTAGAACACAAGGATAATTATTTTCCTCTTATGAAATTGGCTAAACCTATATACACATTCTTGGCTCACAACTAACATATTTATGGAATCCAAACCACCCTTAGAGGAAATTGTTAACCAATAGAGGTCATATGTAGAAGGTTGTTTCAATGGCGCTTGAACCCCAGGAACTATGTTGAGTTCTCATGGATAACGCTTCCCTCCCCCATTCAATGTCAAAGGCCTTATGATGTTGTTTCACTTCCACGACTATGGTCAAGACCTTGATATCCATCGAAAGTGCATGAAACATCTTAATGACACATATTTAGGGATTGTGTTGTTGTCTATACAGTTTTTTCATGGATCATAAGCTCAAGAAGGTTCAATTAGGGATTAAATCCCTTTTTTATCCCATTGATCATGTGGAATATTGGTCCAAACCTATTTCCAGTGGGAAAAACCTACCCATGACACTTGTATCCCACTCGAAAGCCTATATAGAACTACTACAAATGACTAATGTGATAGTACATGGAATGATTCAAGGTTCTTGAGTTCATGAAGCTTCAAAATTATCCTTAAGGCACATGGTTTCCTTCCTTTACCATGTTCGAGTCCTCGTGACCCATCCTCAATGTGCACGATCTCTTAATGGCATCTATATCCAACCTTAATGCTAAATATCTGGTGCAGGTGGGATCAACCACAACCAACCCAACCAACAACTCTAGGATCTAGTGACTCCTACACTTAGCAATATTACCAAATTTATCCCTTGGCCAAATTCTGCTCTAAAATTACCTCCCCGCAATTCTACTTCCACAACATCTTTCCCACAAGCGGGATGCCCAACCAACTTTCCAAATTTGCTCCTCCTCAAATTCCTTCCTCAAATTTTCTTCCACAATTTGTTTCATCTGTCAGATCTTTGCGGCCTTCTCCATGACCATTGATCTACTCTTTGATGTGGATCTCATAGATATTTGTAGACCCATTATCTCCCTCACAAATTCCATTCTGAATGTCTCCTAGACCGTTAGATCTTCGTCTGTGGACTCAATCCCCATCATTCATTCTCTACAAAAATTGTTAATAGCAGAAAATCTATGTTCTGCGTTGATTGATCAAAGGATCGATCAATTCGAGCTTCAATATCCAAGATTCATTAGCCTCACACTTCTATGCATGCATCTACAACCTATTTCAATTATTCAAGCAACGATTTAATTCATGAATCAACAATTTCACATAAATACCCCAATGTTCTGAAAATTACTAGCGTTGGCTCTGCATCAATACACAATTCAAATAGCACATGCATATAGGATAACAACAGTACAAACCAAAATTAATCCTTCTACTAAGCGATAGAACAAACACACAACTCGGCTCTCTCTCTCTTTAGTTTTTTCAAAATATTTACAAGTGGAAACTAGACCTAGGTATGACCTTCCCTTCTATGAATTGGAATTCTAACCCTAAAGAATAGAACCCCCTCTACTTCTCTAATCTTCCTGTTTAAGATAAACTCTTACCCCCACCCTGAGTGGTATTGCAACTGAAAACAAACAACTACAAAGCATGATTAAAACATCCCTATCACAATAAACAACATGTGGCTTGATCTCCATGTAGGGAGTCATGATCTGCCATCATTCCTATCGGTGCCAACAAACTATGACTCATCAAACAACCAAAAATATGCCACATCATGTGACCAACTCATCACATTGTTGGCATGCCATGATGCTCCTCCATTAGACTCGCAAGGGTGAAAAATTATGAACCCCTATTCATTAGGTCAGCTACAGTGAAACCCTTGGCTTCCAACTTTGTAGCACTCATTCAAGTAGAATCCTCTATTGTTTGCTTCTTCCATTTGACCAAATACTCTAGATAGTCCTTCTTCCTTGTACTCTTTACCACTTTAGTGTGCAGACTGGCCTCAATTTCCAATGGTTGTGCCACAGGAAACTACCCCACCCATTGTAGGTATTCAGTAGGATATTCACCTTCTGCAAAGGTTCCAATATCACCTACTACATAAGGATATAGATCTGCAACATTAAATATTGGTGAAATAACCACTCTAGTAGGCATGTCTAACTCATAATCATTTTCTGAGAATTTTCTGAGTATCCTATAGGGTCCAATCTTCTTCATCTTCCGCTTGTTATACTTTCCCTTTGGAATTATGTCCCTCTTTAGATATGCTAAGACCAAATTTCCTACTTCATAGTTCTTCTCTCTCCTTTTGGAATCTTCTATGGCCTTGTAACTAGTGTTACTATGATGTAGCATTGCTTTCACTTGCTCCTGTAGTTCACAAATCCTCATTGCAAACTCTTCTCCATTAGCACTCCTTTTGTCCAATTGACGTAAGTCATGAAGTTCACACACTCCTCCTGGATGCATTCCATATAGAATTTCAAAGGGACTCATCCCTATGCTTATGTTTGGCGAATAATTATAGGAGAACTTAGCTTGAGCTAATATTCTATCCCACTGTTTCGAACTTTCTCCAATAAGACTTCTTAACATGTTCCCTGGACTCCTATTAATTACCTATGTCTGGTTGAGTCAGACTATGGGTGATACATTGAACTAAAGTTTAGTTTGGTACCTAACTTCTTGCACAAGGTCCTCCAGAAATGACCTGTGAACTTCGCATCTCTGTCTGAGACAAGGATTCTAGGTAAACCATGTAGCTTCACAACTTTGTTGAAAAACAAGTTATAAATGTGTGCAGCATCACTATTCTTGTAGCATGGAATGAAATGTGTCATCTTAGTGAATCTATCAACAAATACAAAGATAGAATCATGTCCCTTCTAATTTCTTGGTAAACCCATAATGAATTCCATACTTACAGAATCCCAAGGCCTAAGTGGAATAGGAAATGGTGTATAGAACCCTGTGTTCTAGCTTCTTCCTTTAGCATGTTGGCATACTCTATATCTACTTACAACTTTCTCAACTTTAGACCTCATCCTTGGCCAAAAATATAAAGGACCTAACTGTCCAAAGGTTTTCTCACTTTCAAAGTGACCTGCCATACATCCAATTTGTTTTTCCTCTATCAAGTTCTCTCTCATGGAAGACTTTGGTATACACAGTTTACTATTTCTAAAGAGTAAACCATCTTGTAGCATATAATCCATCCATGGATCTCTATCCACCGCAAATGGATTCTTACAAGCCCTGTAATCCTCCTAGAAATCAATGTCAGTCTCATACAAATCCCTTAAATGCTCAAATCCCAAGACTTGGATCTGATTCTCTTGCACAATCAGTAGTCTCCTATTTAAGGCATCAACTACTCTATTGGACTATCCTTTTATGTAATTCAACACAAATGTAAAGCGTTGTAAGAACTCAACCCATTTGACATGTTTTAGGTTCAACTTAAGTTGCTACATAATGTACTACGATGCATGGTTATCAGAATATAACACAAATTCTCTAGGAATAAAATATTGTCCCCGATGCTTCATTGTGTTATCTCTAAGGTTGTTTGACCTTTTTATTTTAAGATCTTTGATTGTCATGTGCTTTTATTTTTTAAATTTTGTTTTGTTTTACACCTTATGTTTGATTGAACACCATTATGGTTTCTTTTATTATCCTGAATCATCAAAAATCTTCATTCATTAGTCATGAACCTATGTATGTGCAAGAGATTGTATGTTATATGGTGAATTGTTAAAGCTGGTACCATTATCCAAACTGGCAGCATTTCATGAACTGGCAGCATTTTACTTACTGATAGCAGAATTTCAAAGGGTATTTCATTAAAAAATTTGTTGTTTATAAATACCATGGAGTATAAAGGGGTAATAAAATTTGGTTATATTCATGATTATTTGGCATTTGGTATGAATATGTTTTAACGACGCCCCTATCCATAAAATGATGGGTTTTATTGTGTCACTTATGAAATGGTACACCTGTTATCATTTTGAAATTTGAACACTACATGCAATGAATGTTAGTACTGATTGTGGCAGAATCGACTTAATTCACATTTTTCCCTAAACATCTGTCTCATTATTTTTTGGTTAACTAGAGAAGGATATTCGAAGACCTTTTTGTATACTATCAATCTTCATTGGTCATGAGCAGTAACATTAGGGTTTGAAGCAGCTAGGTTTTGCTTTCAAACTCTGATAGATGTTATGTTTAAGGGTCCGGATTACATCATATACACTTCCCTACATCTCAAGGCAAGCGGTTGCAACAAAGAAATCCCTGTTCACGGTAGTATAGTGTAAAGGATTTGTTGATTTGCATTACTGACAGAGGATTAAGGGTAAGATCGATGAGGCCTCAGATTCTATCTTCACTATAATCTTCTCTCTGTTAGGCTTGCAGATCAATCTAATTAGGACTAGCACAAGCATAGGTGCATTATTGATAGTCCAGAGCTAGCATGGAGTGAAGACCTACCACAGAGGTAACTGCAGCAAAGTTTAGTGGGTGTGCTTTTTTATCTGAGATTTAAATCCCAGTGTGTCTATACAACAAAGTTGGATTTTTTTTTAGGGTTTTAAATGTCGAAGGCAGCAGACGACGAAGAGCCATAGGTTATAGTGAAAATAAAACCATGAGGTTTCATTTGCAGGTTAGAGCCAAACAATACATACTGGATAATGAAATTTCCCAAGTCTTCTAAACTAATGAAGAAACCAGGATGGCTTAATTTCTGTGAGAAATTGCAAGGTTACCACTCACAGGTAACCATGTTATTTATTAAAAATTATAGAGATGAAAGAGTTCAGCTGGAAAGCCTAACAGTTAGGGTAAATGAGGATTCTGTTGCTGAGGCAATAGGCATTCCGGCACAATGGGGAAAATGGATTAAAAAACAGGATTTCCAAGGCGATTTCAGTGAATTTTTGATGCCAGGACGTGAAAAGATAGATTGGAAAAATGGTGTCCATGTTAGCAAATGAAGCTAGGCTGGAAGATTCCTTTGGAGATGATACAAAATTACATCACATGCGATGGTAGGTATGACAGAGTGTTAAAATGCCATCTAAAATTGTTAATGCACATCAAAGGAAGTATACAGGTAAATCTCCCCTTTTATTTATTTAAAAGTCTCCAAAAGATGATTTTCAGGGTTCAAAGCCATCCCGAGCATACTGCTCGATCTGTCTATCATCAAGGTCTAGTTAAACTATTGATTTTAGCTCAGTTGCAAAAGGAGGGAAGAACATGGGAATCCCTATTAATAGAGCTAGGGTTTAAGGACAACCCTAAGGAGAAAGACAAAAGAATGATGGAAAATATTGATCAGCAAACATCAAGTCCTAAAAAACTAGTTCAAACTGTTGAGAAAGAAGGAAAGAATACTGCTGAGAAACCCATCTAGGAAGGCTTGTGCCCTGAAGCTTCCTACACAAATGAAAACCCTGAGAAACTGAGTGTTATGCTAAAAAGTATAGCTTCAAAGAATAAAATTCGTAAACAGTTATTCAAGACAGAGAAGCCGAGAACCAGGTTAAGGAAGAAGATGCAAACAGAGAAAAGAGCAGCACATGAAGATGCCATGTATGTTGTAGTGATAGATGATGATCATAGTGAAGAAACTGTACATACATCAAAGGATCAGTATGGTATAGATATTAAAAGATTTATTGATATTCAAGGAGTTGTAGGATCTATACCAGAAGCTTTTTGCACAGACAGGCAGGATAATCCAGATGATGGTTCAATATCAAAGACTCTACAGGAAGAAGGAGTCCATATAAGAGAAGAAGACTTGGAAATATCTCCAGAACTAAGCCAATGTAGGAAGTCTTTGCAAACATACAAAGAACAAACCAGGTATCTACAATATATAAATGAAAAATTGATGGTAGCCAATAAGAGACTTCGTGAAGATCTGGAGGATAAAGAAACAGAATACCAAAAGTTGCTGATAATTTCCAAAGATATTCTAAGGGAGAAATGAGCCATTCAGAAGCAGTTGGAACTAGTCAAATCTCAGAACAAGGAGGACAATAAGGATGCTGAATTCGCTAGATTGCAAAAGCGTTCACAGGTTTTGAGTGATTTAGGTACACTAGCAGAGGCTTCTAGAAGCCTTTAGAAGTTGAATTGTAGTTTGCTTTTGAAGTTATGTTGTTTATTTGACAAATGTATTACACTTGTACTTGAATACTTTTTAAAAGGGATTGACTTCCCTATTTTTAGGAGGTTTGATACATAGATGTAGGATCTTATAGTTAGTTTAAAGAAAACAATATTTTGTATTTAAGGGGGTCTCGAGACGAGAGAAAGTGTTGGCAATTTTGGAGTTATGAAAGCCCAGTTTTGGTCACTGTTTGTATAACATAAATACTCTATAGCTTCAATACAGGTTCTATCTTGAATGAGCATGATTATGATTTGTCTATGTATGTTATGAGTTGTGTTTCTTATAATTTATCATGTATATGGTCCATTAAATTACATTACAGTGATTCTTATTTTGAAATACAATTATCCTTTATACATTCAGAAAACAGAGGCAGTTTCATTTCATGACTTTATGATCATAGTTACTGAGATATTGGACCTTGTGTTTGGTTTTATGTTATACAGTTCCTGTATGATTTCATGATTCTCTTATAGCTCTGATTGACATACCAAGCTATTTCTTCGATAATTGTTTGATTTTCTTATAGCTCTCATGTTATACCATCTTAATTCATTGATGATTGTGTGATTTTCTCCAATAGCTTTGATTTCATATCAGCTTGGTTTTCATTTTGATTTCATTGATTTGTACATTTTTGAAAAATATTTCCTTAAGCTTGAACCCCTGTAATCTAGGTTCAACTTTAGGGATAACATCTTCTGGCACCGTTGCCAAGGATGGAAAAAGGAACGGATATATTCCCTGGGTAATCGACATTTTCATGAAACTGATTTTGTAGGGTGAACAAAATCAGTCAAATTTGATATAGACTACAGTCAGTCACCTTTAAAAATTTACAGTGGCTTCAAAAAAGATAGGAACTCGAGGAAATCCCTCATCCCCATTGAATCCAGTAGTCTTAGATCCTGAGCAGTTGTTAAAGTAGGCTAGGAGAAATTTAATTTCTACTTCATCAGAAAAATTTAAACAGCCTACAGCTTTGGAGATCCCTGAATCTTCATCTATTCTAGTTCCTTCTTTTAACCCACATTCAAAAAAAGGAAGAGAAGAGTTAGCCCTATTATTTACCCCTTCCCAAATTGACAATTCCCGTGTCTTCACAAATCCTTTGCTGTTAAAGAAGGTTAAGCTTGAAGCATTGCAAATAGGAGCATCCTCTTTATTTTCAACCCATATTCCTTTGGTTAAGACTGTCCCAGTGAATCAATCAAATCCTGGTAATTTGTCTCCCTCATCACAATAGTCAAGCAACTTTCAGTCTAATACAAACTTAAACACTTCCAACCCTAGAATGGCTCAAAATCGAATGGTTGCTATGGTAGCAGCAAGGTATGCCCCACTTGTTTTACCCCATCCTCTCAATGCTATTCCAACAGGAGATTATCAAAAGTACCTTCCAAGATTTAATGGTCAGGGAGATGCTACTGCAGAAGAACACTGTGATACATTCTGTAGTTATGCAGACAATCAAAATTTTGAACGTCAGGATGTTTGGATGAGGGTTTTTGTTCAAGGTTTAGATGGTGAGGTTAGAAAATGGTTTAGGGAATTACCGCCAGACTCCATAGATGGCATAGATGCTCTAGAAGAAGCATGTATGAGACAGTGGGGGCACACTAAAGACTATTTGTATTACATGACAAAGTTTGGATCTTTAAAAATAAAAAAGGGTGAAGCTGTGGGAGACTTCTCCAAAAGATTTAACAAAATGTACATTAGGATTCCAGCTGAAATAAAACCTACTGAGACAGCAGCAAAGTTACCTTATGCAAACTCATTTGATCATGATTTTTCTTTGCTGTTAAGAGAAAGAAAATCTTTGTCACTTCAAAACATGCAAAATGGAGCATTAGAAGTAGAGTCAAATATTTTGGCCTCAAATAAACTCAAAGAGGAAACATAACACCAAATTGTTGACAAAAAGGGCAAGAAAGAAATTATTACATCCAGTCATACAGGAAGGTCATCAGATAGCAAAATGGATGAAATGAGTAAAATCATAAAAAGTTTGTCTGCTAAGATTGATTGGTTGGAAATGGGAAATAGAAACAAAATAAACCCATACCTGAAGGTGATAGAAATCAGAATCAGTCTAGAAGACCTTTTGCTCCTAGGTTCTTGCCAAGAGAAAGATGAAATAATGATATATAGAGAGACAGACGAGAAAATGAAGAACAAAGGATTCAACCTCCTTTTCAAAATAATAATGTCAGAGATGATGAATCATATGAAATAGATGAAGGGGAGTTAGATGGTTTGGAAGAGGAAGAACATAATATTAGTCATTTTGATGGTGATTCTTCCTCTCATTTTCTGACTAGATCTGATTATTAGTATGCTACAGAAATAGATCATTATGAAGGTGATGATTATCAGATGTCTATGCCTGAAGTTTGTCAAGAAATACCATAAAAATCATATGGTCTAAGATCAGGGGTAAAACATGCAGCACAAACTAAAAAATTGGTGAAAGCTCTTCCTCTTAAACAAAATATGTCTACAAATAAGAAACAAATTGTAAATCAGAGAAAAGGTGAAGTTGTGAATCTTGAGGAGATGAATAAATCTGTAAGTGGTTTAAGTTTTGAACATGAGCTTACTAAGGTGAAGATCCCTGTTCCTTTAACATAATTGATTAAGAGTAAAGTTTATAGGGAAGAAGCTTTTAAAACCTTCAGAAATGCAGTGAATTCTACTCCTATCACATCTGATGAGATCAATTTGTAGGATGAAAAACCTACTATCATTGTAGGGTCAAAAACTTTTAATCAACCTAATGATAATTCTGAATATCCTCCTCCTTTTTATATAACCTTTTCAATACATGATCAGCTATTGCATAATTGTCTGCTGGATTCATGAGCTTCACATAATCTCATGCCAAAAACAATCATGGAAGCTTTAGGACTGAGTGTTACTAAACCATACCATGATTTGTATGCATTTGATACTAGGGCAGTGAAATGTATTAGGGTAATCAAGGACTTGGTGGTGAATTTAACCCAGGTACCTATGAAGAGTGTACTGATGGATATAGTTGTAGTAGATATTGCTCCTAAATTTGGTATGTTATTGTGTAGATCCTGGGCAAAGAAAGTGGGAGGAACTCTGCAGATGGATCTTTCATATGCTACAATTCCAGTATTTGGGGGAGAATTCAGAAGACTTTACAGAGAAGTACATATGGCATATTTGGTAAGTGATAGCAGACACCCCAATAATCATCCTATCTATTCAATTGATGAAAATTTGGTTCTTGTATATGGAAATTAAATGATGAAACTGGAGGGGTTTCACAAGTGCAAAAAGATATTCCAGTTCAAGTAAAGAAAGAGAAACCAGATGGATTGTGGCAGATGTATTTTGATGGTGCATCAAGTAAAGAGGGGGTAGGAGCAGGAGTATTATTGATTTCAGCTGGAGGTGAGGTTATTTCCCTTATGTACAAATTGGAATTTAAAACAACAAATAATACTGCTGAATATGAGGCCTTGATTCTTGGGTTAAGAGCAGCAAAAGACTTAGGTATAAAAGTACTTACTGTATTTGGTGACTCCGAATTAGTTATTCAGCAAGTAAAAAGGGTTTACCAATTAAAGCAGTATTTATTGAAGGTCTATAGGAATGAGGTCTAGGATCTAATTGAAAATTTATTCATAGCCTTCAATATCACCTTTATTCCAAAAGAATATAATGAGACAGTTGATTCCCTAGCTTTAGCAGTCACCTATTTCAAGGTTCCAAAGGTAACTCATCTGAAATATCCAATTGATGTAAGGTATAGACCTACTGTCCCAGATAATATCAAACATTGGAATATTTTTAATGATGACCAGGAAATAAAAGAATTTCTAGAATTAGTAGGTGAATTCTCAAATGATGTAGTTGATCATGAAAAGGATTCAAAATGGGTAGAAAATGAACCTTGCAGAAATAATTCAATTGCTGATCACAAAATTGTTGAGTTAAAAGGGAATTTCATTCCTAAGGGACTTGTTCCTTTAGAAATATTGTTTTCAAAACATGACACACTAATAAAACCCACTTTGCAGACTACTGAGGACAATGTTATGGAGTATAATATTGGTTCTGAAAATCAGCCTAAGATGATAAAACTGTCAAAATTGCTGGCAGATGAAGAGAGAAGAAAATATGTTGGTTTACTGAAAGAATATAAGGATATTTTTGCTTGGTCATATCATGATTTAAAAACATATGATACCAGTATAATTCAGCATAAAATCCCTCTAAAATGAAACACTAATCCTTTCAAACAAAAGCTTAGAAGGCTTAACCTAGCATTGCTGCCAGTAATTGAAAAAGAGGTGAAAAAACTACTAGATGCAAAAATTATTGTGCTTATAAGGTATTCATCTTGGGTTGCTAATTTAGGTCTTGTACGTAAGAAGAATGGAGAGATAATACTATGTGTAGACTTCCAGAACTTGAATAGATCTTGTGTCAAGGATAACTATTCATTACCAAAAATAGATCAGATTTTGTAGAGGGCTGTAGGTTCTCACAGAATTTCAATGATTGATGGATTTTCTGGTTATAACCAGATTGCAGTTCAGCTGAAGGACCGAGAAAAAACAGCATTTACTACTCCATGGGGGGACCTTTATGTATGACAAAATGCCCTTTGGGCTCATGAATGCAGGTGCTACTTTTCAGAGGCCTGTGGATATAGCTTTTGTGGGTGAAAATGAAAAGTTTGTAGTGATATACCAAGATGACATCACAATGTTTTCTAAGTTTGATGAAGATCATCTTAAACATTTAAGACATTTTTTTGTTAAATGCAGAAAGTTTGGGTTATCACTAAACCCAAAAAAGTCTCACTTTACCCTGACAGAAGGCAAATTGTTAGGCCATATTGTTTCTGCTGAAGGAATAAAGATAGACCCAAAGAGAGTCAAGGCTATCTTAAAAATCAGCATTCCTAGAAATAAAAAGGAAATTCAAGCATCTTTCAGTCTAATACAAACTTAAACACTTCCAACCCTAGAATGGCTCAAAATCGAATGGCTGCTATGGTAGCAGCAAGGTATGCCCCACTTGTTTTACCCAATCTTCTCAATGCTCTTCCAGTAGGAGATTATCAAAAGTACCTTCCAAGATTTAATGCTCAGGGAGATGCTACTGCAGAAGAACACTGGGATACATTCTGTAGTTATACAGACAATCAAAATTCTGAACATTAGGATGTTTGGATGAGGGTTTTTGTTCAAGGTTTAGATGGTGAGGTTAGAAAATGGTTTAGGGAATTACCGCCATACTCCACAAATGGAATAGATGGTTTAGAAGAAGCATTTATGAGACAGTGGGGGGACACTAAAGACTATTTGTAGTACATGACAGAGTTTGGATCTTTAAAAAGAAAAAAGGGTGAAGCTGTGGGAGACTTTTCCAAAAGATTTAACAAAATGTACAGTAGGATTCCAGCTGAAATAAAACCTATTGAGAAAGCAGCAAAGTTAACTTATGCAAATTCATTTGATCATGAGTTTTCTTTGCGTATAAGAGAAAGAAAATCTGTGTCACTTCAAAACATGCAAAATGCAGCATTAGAAGTAGATTCAAATATTTTGGCCTCAAATAAACTCAAAGAGGAAACAGAACACCAAATTGTTGACAAAAAGGGCAAGAAAGAAATCATTACATCCAGTCATACAGGAAGGTCATCAGATAGCAAAATGGATGAAATGAGTAAAATCATAAAAAGTTTGTCTGCTAAGATTGATAGGTTGGAAATGGGAAATAGAAATCAAAATAAACCCATACCTGAAGGTGATAGAAATCAGAATTAGTCTAGAAGACCTTTTGCTCCTAGGTTCTTGCCAAGAGAAAGACGAAATAATGATATACAGAGAGATATATGAGAAAATGAAGAACAAAGGATTCAACCGCCTTTTCAAATTAATAATGCCACAGATGATGAATAATATGAAATAGATGAAGGGGATTTAGATGATTTGGAAGAGGAAGAACATAATATTAGTCATTTTGATGGTGATTCTTCCTCTCATTTTCTGACTAGATCTGATTATCAGTATGCTACAGAAATAGATCATTATGAAGGAGATGATTATTAGATGTTTATGCCCGAAGTCTGTCAAGAAATACCACAAAAATCATATGGTCTAAGATCAGGGGTAAAACATGCAGCACAAACTAAAAAATTGGTGAAATCTTTTCCTCTTAAACAAAATATGTCTACAAATCATAAACAAATTGTAAATCAGAGAAAAGATGAAGTTGTGAATCCTGGGGAGATGAATAAATCTGTAAGTGGTTTCAATTTTAACATGAGCTTAATAAGGTGAAGATTCCTATACCTTTAACAGAATTGATTGAGAGTAAAGTTTACAGGGAAGAAGCTTTTAAAACCTCCAGAAATGTAGTGAATTATACTCCTATCACATCTTATGAGATCAATTTGTAGGATGAAAAACCTACTATCATTGTAGGGTCAAAAAATTTTGATTAGCCTGATGATAATTCTGAATATCCTCCTCCTTTTTATATAACCTTTTCAATACATGATCAGCTATTGCATAATTATCTGCTAGATTTAGGAGCTTCACATAATCTCATGCCAAAAATAGTCATGGAAGCTTTAGGACTGACTGTTACTAAACCATACCATGATTTGTATGCATTTGCTTCTAGGGCAGTGAAATGTAATGGGGTAATCAAGGACTTGGTGGTGAATTTAACCTAGGTACTTATGAAGAGTGTACTGATGGATATAGTTGTAGCAGATATTGCTCCTAAATTTGGTATGTTATTGTCTAGATCTTGGGCAAAGAAAGTGAGAGGAACTCTGCAGATGGATCTTTCATATGCTACAATTCCAGTATTTGGGGGAGAATTCATAAGACTTTACAGATAAGTACAGATGACATATTTGGTAAGTGACAGTAGACACCCCAATAATCATCCTATCTATTCAATTGATGAAAATTTTGGTTCTTGTATATTGCAATTAAATGATGAAACTGAAGGGGTTTTACAAGTGCAAAAAGATATTCCAGTTCAGGTAAAGAAAGAGGAACCAGATGGATTGTGGCAGATGTATTTTGATGGTACATCAAGTAAAGAGGGGGCAGGAGCAGGATTATTATTGATTTTAGCTGGAGGTGAGGTTATTTCCCTTATGTACAAATTGGAATTTAAAACAACAAATAATACTGCTGAATATGAGGCCTTGATTCTTGGGTTAAGAGCAGCAAAAGACTTAGGTATAAAATAACTTGTTTTATTTGGCGACTCTGAATTACTTATTCAGCAAGTAAAAAGGGTTTACCAAGTAAAGCAGTATTTATTGAAGGTCTATAGGAATGAGGTCTAGGATCTAATTGAAAATTTATTCATAGCCTTCAATATCACCTTTGTTCCAAGAGAATATAATGAGATAGTTGATTCCCTAGCTTTAGCAGCCGCCTATTTCAAGGTTCCAAAGGTAACTCATCTGAAATATCCAATTGATGTAAGGTCTAGACCTGCTATCCCAGATAATATCAAACATTGGAAAGTTTTTAATGATGATCAGGAAATAAAAGAATTTATGTTATTAGTAGGTGAATTCTTAGATGATGCAGTTGATCATGAAAAGGATTCAGAATGGGTAGAAAATGAACCTTGCAAAAATAATTCAATTGCTGATCACAAAATTGTTGAGTTAAAAGGGAATTTCATTCCTAAGGGACTTGTTCCTTTAGAAAGATTGTTTTAAAAAGATGATACACTGATAAAACCCACTTTGCAGACTACTGAGGACAATGTTATGGAGTATGATATTGGTTCTGAAAATCAGCCTAAGATGATAAAACTGTCAAAATTGCTGTCAGATGAAGAGAGAAGAAAATATGTTGGTTTACTGAAAGAATATAAGGATATTTTTGCTTTGTCATATCATGATTTAAAAACATATGATACCAACATAATTCAGCATAAAATCCCTCTAAAACCAAACATTAATCCTTTCAAACAGAAGCTTAGAAGGCTTAACCCAGCATTGCTGACAGTAATTGAAAAAGAGGTGAAAAAACTACTAGATGCAAAAATTATTGTGTCTCTAAGTTATTCATCTTGGGTTGCTAATTTAGTGCATGTACGTAAGAAGAATGGAGAGAGAAGACTATGTGTAGACTTCCGGAACTTGAATAGATCTTGCCTCAAGGATAACTATTCATTACCAAAAATAGATCAGATTTTGCAGAGGGTTGTAGGTTCTCACAGAATTTCAATGATTGATGGATTTTCTGGTTATAGCCAGATTGCAGTTCAGCCAGAGGACCGAGAAAAAACAACATTTACTACTCCATGGGGGACCTTTATGTATGACAAAATGCCCTTTGGGCTCATGAATGCAGGTGCTACTTTTCAGAGGGCTATGGATATAACTTTTGTGGGTGAAAATGAAAAGTTTGTAGTGATATACCAAGATGACATCACAGTCTTTTTTAAGTCTGATGAAGATCATCTTAAACATTTGAGACAAATTTTTGTTAAATGCAGAAAGTTTGGGTTATCACTAAACCCAAAAAAGTCTCACTTTTCCTTGACAGAAGGCAAATTGTTAGGCCTTATTGTTTCTGCTGAAGGAATAAAGATAGACCCAGACAGAGTCAAGGCTATCTTAAAAATCAGCATTCCTAGAAATAAAAAAGAAATTCAATATTTTATTGGAAAAATCATTTTTTTAAGATGGTTTATAACCAATTTTGTAGAAATAATAAAGCATATCACTCAGATGCTTAAGAAAGATAGGGAGGTTAAGTGGTCTAACCAGGCTAAACAAGCATTTGAAGCCATAAAACAAGCATTAATAGAAGCCCCAGTGTTGATGGCTCCTGATTATACAAAATATTTTGCAATCTTCTCATTTGCATCAGAAGACACTATAGCTGCTGTATTGTTACAAAAGAACTCTGATAATTTGGAACAGCCAATTTCATTCTTTAGTAAAACATTAAGAGACTTAGAGCTGAAATATAATATAATGGAAAAGCAAGCATATGCTTTAGTTAAAGCTCTTAAATTTTTTAGAATATATGTTTTACATTCTAAGGTTGTGGCATATGTCCCAAATTCAGCAGTCGAGGAGATTCTGGCATAGCTTGACAGCGAAGGAAAAAGAGGCAGATTGATAGCTAAGGTCATGGAATATGACATAGAAATTAAATCAACAAAGTTTGTAAAGGGACAGGGATTAGCTACACTTATGACGGAATCAAATTGTCAGGTTTTGAATCTTCATGTGATGGCAGAACAATCAGAGCAGGTTATGCCAACAGAACATAGTAAACAACAGGTATGGTGAATCTGATTGGTATAAAGATGTTGTGTATTTCCTTTTGTATTTACAATGCCCTCTCGAATTGAATAGGAATGAATGCAGATTGTTAAAACTAAAGGCAATGAAGTATGTTTTAATAGATTAGATTTTGTACTGGAAGGATCCGGGAGGAATATTGTTGAAATGTTTGGAGAAATCCGAAGTTGATGCTGTGATTGCAGAATTGCATAGTGGAGTTTGTGGAGGACACAAGTACTGGAAGGCAACTGCTTTCAAAATCCAGAGAGTAGGATATTATTGGCCTACCCTTTTCTCAGATGTATATCATTAGGTTAGATCGTGTGTGGAATGTAAAAAATTCATAGGTAAGCATAAGTTTCAGTCCTTACCTTTAAAACCTATTTTAGTGAATGGTCCACTTTAGCAGTGGGGTCTAGACTTCATCGGTGAAATTCATCCTCCCTCTAGTGGACAGCATAAATAGATTCTAACTGCTGCTGACTTTTTCACTAAATGGGTGGAAGCAGTTCCAAAAAGGAGAGCAACTGAACAAGTTATAATTACTTTCCTTCAAGAAAACATTCTAGGTATATTTGGATGCCCTAGTACATTAGTTAGTGATAATGCTCCTACCTTTAAATCAAAGAAGATGGTGAACTTTTGTCAAGAAAATAATATTAGTTTAAAACAATACACACCATACTATCCACATGGAAATGGATTAGCAGAATCCAATAACAAAAATATTGTAAACAGTATCAAGAAAATGCTATTTGAAAACAAAAGGAGTTGGGATACCAAACTAAAATTTGCTCTTTGGGCTGATAGAGTAACAATTAAAAAATCAATTGGGACATCCCCTTTCCAATTGGTATATGGAATTGATGTTGTTTTCCCTATTCAATTAGTGACCCTAGTCATTAAGTTTATGCAGGAAATAAAAGAAGAACCAAATGATATCAAAAGAAGAATGTTCCAGATAGTTCAGTTGCAGCAGGAGAGGGAAGCTACCAAGGATACAACTGAGAGAAATCAAAGAAGAATGAAGGAAAGCTTTGATAAAAAAAGTTAAAAAAGAGATGTTTGCAGTTGGTGACCTCATTCTCAGATGGGATGTAAGAAAGGATGAAAAAAGTAAGCATGGGAAGTTTGAAAACTTATGGATAGGGCCTTTTTCAGTCATAAAGATCCTTGGAAACAACACTTTTGTCTTACAAAATCTGAAAGGTGAAGAGATTGCAGGTCCAGTCAATGGACGTTTCTTAAAGCATTTTTACACATATTGAAAGACAAAGTGTTATTGTACATAGTCACTATATATATCATTTCGGTTCAGATAAGACTCCAACCCAATAAGACAGAAATGACTTTAGCAGGTTTCTGAAGGCACTGGTCAACATGTTCTAGAAGTTTCACAAGAAAACTTTGTCCCCAGATGGAGCTAGATGTTATCTCTAAGGTTGTTTGACCTTTTTATTTTAAGATCTTTGATTGTGATGTGTTTTTATTTTTTAAATTTTGTTTTTTTTTACACCTTATGTTTGATTGAATGCCATTATGGTTTCTTTTATTATCTTGAATCATAAAAAATCTTCATTCATTAGTCATGAACCTATGCATGTGCAAGAGATTGTATGTTATATGGTGAATTGTTAAAGCTGGTAGCATTATCCAAACTGGCAACATTTCATGAACTGACAGCATTTTACTTACTGATAGCAGGATTTCAAAGGGTATTTCATTAAAAAATTTGTTGTTTATAAATACCATGGAGTATAAAGGGGTAATAAACTTTGGTTATATTCATGATTATTTGGCATTCAGTATGAATATGTTTTAACGGCGCTCCTGTCCATAAAATGATGGGTTTTATCGTTAGTACTGATCATGGAAGAATCGACTTAATTCATGTTTTTCCCTAAAAATCTGTCTCATTTTTTTGCTGGTTAAGTGGAGAAGGATATTCGGAGACCTGTTTGTATACTGTCAATCTTCATTGGTCATGAGCAGTAACATTAGGGTTTGAAGCAGCTAGGTTTTTCTTTCAAACTCTAATAGATTTTATGTTTAAGGGTCTAGATTACATCATATACGCTTCTCTGCATCTCAAGGCAAGCGGTTGCAGCAAAGAAATCCCTGTTCAAGGCAGTATAGTGTAAAGGATTTGTTGATTTGCATTACTGACAGAGGCTTAAGGGTGAGACCAACGAGGCCTTGGATTCTATCTTCACTATCATCTTCACTCTCTTAGGGTTACAGATCAATCTAATTAGGACTAGCACAAGCATAGGTGCATTATTGACAGGCCAGAGCTAGCATGGAGTGAAGACCTGCCACAGAGGTAACAATAGCAAAGTTTAGTGGGTGTTCTTTTTTGTCTGAGATTTAAAGACCAGTTTGTCTATACAACAAAGTTGGATTTTTTTTTAGGGTTTTAAATTTCAAAGGCAGCATACGAGGAAGAGCCAAAGGTTATAGTGAAAAGAAAACCAAGAGGTTTCATTTGCAGGTTAGAGCCAAACAATATAGACTGGATACTGAAAATTCCCAGGTCTGCTAAACTAATGAAGAAAGCGGGATGGCTTAATTTCTGTGAGAAATTGCAAGGTTACCACTCACAGGTAACCATGTTATTTATTAAAAATTATAGAGATGAAAGAGTTCAGCTGCAAAGCCTAACAGATAGGGTAAACGAAGATTCTGTTGCTAAGGCAATAGGCGTTCCGGCACAGGGGGTAAAATGGTTTAAAAAACAGGATTTCCAAGGCGATTTCAGTGAATTTTTTATGCCAGGATGTGAAAAGCTATATTGGAAAAATGGTGTCCATGTTAGCAAAATGAAGCCAGGTTGGAAGATTCCTTTGGAGATGATACAAAATTACATCACATGCGATGGCAAGTATGACCGAGTTTTAAAATGCCATCTAAAATTGTTAATGCACATCAATGGAAGTATACAGGTAAATCTCCCCTTTTATTTATTTAAAAGACTCCAAAAGTTGATTTTCAGGGTTCAGGGCCTTCCCAAGCATACTGCTCGATCTGTCTATCATCAAGGTTTAATTAAACTATTGATTTTAGCTCAGTTGCAAAAGGAGGGAAGAACATGGGAATCCCTATTAACAGAGCTAGGGTTTAAGGATTACCCTAAGAATAAAGGAAAAATAATGATGGAAAATATTGATCAGCAAACATCAAGTCCTAAAAAACTAGTTCAAACTGTTGAGAAAGAAGGAAAGAATACTATTGAGAAACCCATCCAGGAAGGCTTGTGCCCTGAAGCTTCCTGCGCAAATGAAAATCCTAAGAAACTCAGTGTTATGCTTAAAAGTATAGCTTCAAAGAATAAAATTCATAAACAGTTATTCAAGATAGAGAAGCCGAGAACTAGGTTAAGGAAGAAGATGCAGATAGAGAAAAGAGTACCACATGAAGATGCCATGGACGTTGTAGTGATAGATGATGCTCGTAGTGAAGAAACTGTACATACATCAAAGGATCAGTATGGTATAGATATTGAAAGGTTTATTGATATTCAAGGTGTTGCAGGCTCTATACCAGAAGCTTTTTGCACAGACAGGCAGGATAATCTAGATGATGGTTCAGCATCAAAGACTCTACAGGAAGAAGGAGTCCATATAAGAGAAGAAGACTTGGAAATATCTCCAGAACTAAGCCAATGTAGGAAGTCTTTGCAAACATACAAAGAACAAAAAAGGTATCTGGAAGATATAAATGAAAAATTGATGGTAGCCAACAAGAGACTTCGTGAAGATCTAGAGGATAAAGAGACAGAATACCAAAAGTTATTGATAATTTCCAAAGATATTCTAAGGGAGAAATGAGCCATTCAGAAGCAGTTGGAACTAGTCAAAGCTCAGAACAAGGAGGACAATAAGGATGCTAAATTTGCTAGATTGCAGAAGCGTTCACAGGTTTTGAGAAATTTATCTACACTAGCAGAGGCTTCTAGAATCCTTTAGAAGTTGAATTGTAGTTTGCTTTTGAAGTTATGTTGTTTATTTGACAAATGTATTACACTTGTACTCGAATACTTTTTAAAAGGGATTGACTTCCCTATTTTTGAGGAGGTTCGATCCATAGATGTAGGATCTTATAGTTAGTTTAAAGAAAACAATATTTTGTATTTAAGGGGGTCTCGAGAGGAGACATCGAGAGGAGACAAAGTGTTGGCAATTTTGGAGTTATGAAAGCCCAGTTTTGATCACTGTCTGTATAAAATAAATACTCTACAGCTTCAATATGAATTCTATCTTGAATGAGCATGATTATGATTTGTCTATGCATGTTATGAGTTGTGTTTCTTATAATTTATCATGTATATGTTCCATTGAATTCCATTACAGTGATTCTTATTTTTAAATACAATTATCCTTTATACTTTCAGAAAATAGAGGCAGTTTCATTTCATGACTTTATGATCATAGTTACTGAGATATTGGACCTTGTTTTTGGTTTTATGTTATACAGTTCCTGTATGATTTCATGATTCTCTTATAGCTCTGATTGACATACCAGCCTAGTTCTTCGAGAATTGTTTGATTTTCTTGTAGCTCTCATGTTATACCAGCTTAATTCATTGATAATTGTGTGATTTTTTCCAATATCTTTGATTTCATTGATTTGTACATTTTTTAAAAATATTTCCTTAAGCTTGAACCCCTGTAGTCTAGGTTCAACTTTAGGGATAACACATTGCTTGAACAATAGCATAAAAATCCTTGTCATAATATGAATACTTATCCTTTGCATCATTCAAATTCTCACTGAAATACATTATAGGCATGTTCTCCCTCCTTAGTACAGCTCTAATTGCTACTCCATTGGCATCACACTTTACATGGAAAGGGTGTTTGAAGTTTGGTAACTTCAATACTCGTTGTTTAGTGATCTTCTTCTTTAAGAACTGAAAAATCCATTCATCCTTTGTTTTCCTTCGAAATGGTTGTCTATCCTTCTTAATTGTCTTGATAATAAATGCACAAATACCACTAAAATTCTTTATAATTTTCTTATAAAAACTTGCCAATCCATGAAAACTTCTTACCTCAAATATGTTCCTAGGTGAATGCAAATCAATGATTGCTTGCACCTTTTCTGGATCCATCTTCAACCTGTATCTTGAGATAACAAAACCTAAATATACTAGCTTTGGCTTCATAAATGTGCACTTCTTGACATTTACCAACAAATTTTCTTGTTGCAGCCTCTCTAAAACATATCTCAGATGCTTTAGATGCTCTTCTTTTGTTTGGCCGAAAATGAAAATGTCATCAAGGTAAACTATCACAAACTTACCTATGAAATATCTCAAGAATCCATTCATCAATCTCATAAAAGTGCTTGGTGCATTGGAAAATCCAAATGGTATGACCAACCACTCATACAACCCATCATTTGTCTTAAAGGTTGTCTTCCATTCATCTCCTTCTCTGATTCTAATATGATGATATCCACTCTTTAAATCAATTTTTGAAAAGCATGTTGCCCCACTTAGTCAATCCATCATGTCATCCATCCTTGGTAATGGAAACTTATATCTGATAGTAATCTTTTTAATTGCTCTAGAGTCAGTACACATCCTCCACTCACCATCCTTCTTTGGTGTTAGTACTGTTGGTACTACGCATGAACTTAGACACTTCTGGACCAATCCTTAGACCTGTCTCCTCACTTCTTCATTCTATTGATGTGTCAACCTATACACTGCCTTGTTTGGTAAACTAGCTCCTGGAATAAAATCAGATAGATTGCTTATATCCTTCCTTGGTGGTAACTCATTGGGTAAATCATCCACCACAATGTCATTAAACTCACTTAGCATCTCCTAAATCTCCTTAGGTAAATCTGTCACATTATTCTTCATTGTCACCACTCTCAGTTTGCATACCATAGCATAGTTCAACTCTTCCTTCTCAATCTATTGCAAATATTCTTTTCCTAACAACATCAGGAATTTGGGTGCTGACTTTCTACTATACCACCTTCTAGTAAAGGGTGAATTACATGTCTTATCCCATTCTTCTCAAAACTATGACAGTTACTCCTACAATCATGAAACACTTTCTTATCAAATTTCCACGATCTTCCTAACATTATATGACAAACATCCATGGGCATAACATCACACAGAATCTTGTCCTTATATGGACCTATTTGTAAATAAACTTCACACTACTTACTTACTAGGATTTGATGTCCTTTATGTAACCAAGATACTTTGTATGGAATAAGATGCTTGGTCCTCCTTAAACTCAGCTTCTCCACCATCTCTATGGAAACAATATTGTTAGTGCTCCCACTGTTAATCACCATCTTCCAACACTTCCCTTGGACTTTACACATGGTCTTGAATAATATTTTCTTTGAGCGGGCTCTGCTTTCTCCTTCTCATGTTTCAACAAGACCTTACTCATCATCAAAGCCTCAACAATCTATGGAAAAACATCCGCCACTGTCGACTGTTCTTGCTGCTACTCATCCTGAGCTACATAGCATCCTCTTTGTCCTACATATTCCTTCCATGGACATTCCAATGATTTATGCTGGAAACTGGTTGCATTTGTAGCACCTATAGACAGTTCCTTTACCTCTTTCTCTACCTCTACCTCCTTGGTAAGGTCCTCTTCTACTAGAGTCGCCTCCCCTACCGTGTTGTTCTTAATGGTTAGAGTTACTAGACTCTCCCCTCTATGCTCCAAATCTTCATATTCCTGCTTCTTTTCCTCTTCCTCTGGTTGAAGCTCGACCTCTTTTGAAGCTCTGCTTCCTTGTTATCTTTTCTTATTCCCTCAAGGCACATTGTTACGCCTCCTCCATTTTTCTAGGTGATATCACACTGATCTCTTCTTGGATATCCATCCTTAGACCATTGACATATCTAGCATCCTTTTCAGTTAAGTCTTCCACATATCCTGCTCTTAGGTTTACTTTATATAACTCTTCAGTGTACTCTCTCACTGTTAACAATCTTTGTCTAAGGTTCTGTACCTGTCTATACAGAATTAACTAGTAATATTTGGGAAAGAACTTAGCCCTCATCGTTTCTACTATCCTACCCCATCTCTTTATCAATGACTTGTTCTTCCTCCTTGTCTCTTCTTGCACACTATCACACCACAAGGATGCATGCCCTTTCAACCTTGTCACAACCAATTTGACTCTCTTGTCTTCTTCAATATCATCGTACTCAAAGTAGTTATCCAGCTCACTGATCCATTCAATGAGATGCTTAGCAATAAGGCCCCCATCATAAGTAGACAACTCAGGTTTCGGCCTTGAAGTTGCACCTAGGATCGATCTAAAATACCTTAGCTTAGGTATCTCCTACATAGGTGTAGCTTCTTCTCCTTTCTTTTCATCCTCAGGTTCACTTACACTCCCTTCTTTTGGGTCTCTTCATCTGCATGTCTCCATGGCTTCCAGATGTACTTGTTGCTCCCACATTTCCTCCATATCTTTTGCATTCATCATTGGTTGGCCTCTGTCGCGACCTCTTACTCTACCTACACGTGCACCCATCCTCTTGCACTAAGCCTCTGCAATAACAGTTCTCTTTCACACTGCTACAACTTACCTCACGAAGCCCCTTCTCTATACTTGGTCTTTTGGTAACTTGGGTCCTCTATATAGAACCTCTTGAGCACTCTTATTTTCTCTTTCAGGATTCTATTGCTATTATTTTCTCTCACATGAGCTTCTCCTCGCTCTGATACCAAAATTGGTGTAGTTGGGATCAACCACAACCAACCCAACCAACACCTTTAGGATCTGGAAACTCCTACACTTAGCAAGATTACCAAATTCATCCCTTAGCCAAATTCTACTCTAAAATTACCTCCCCACAATTATTCTTCCACAACAGCTTTCTCGTAAGCGGGCTATGGGATGCAGGATGCCCGATCAACTTTCCAATGTTTCTCCCCCGCAACTTTTCTTCCATTGCAGATCTCTCTTGGACCATTAGATCTTCATCTGTGGACTCAATCCCCACCATTCATTCTCTGCAAAACTTGTTAATGGAAAAAAATCGACGTTCTGCGCTGATTGATCAAAGGATAGATCAATCCAGCCTTGAATATTCAAGATTCATTAGCCTCACACTTATATGCATGTATCTATGACCTATTTCAACTATTCAAGCAATGAATTAATGCGTGAATCAACCATTTTACAGAAATACCCAAATGTTCAGAAAACTGCTGAAGTAGGCTCTGCACAGATACACAGTTCAAACAACACATGCATATAGGATAACAAGACTACAAATACACACTTAATCCTTTTATTAAGTAATAGAACAAAGACACATCTCGACTCTCTCTCTTCAGTCTTTTCAAAATATTTACAAGTGGAAACCGAACGCATGTTTGACCTTCCCTTCTATGAATTGGAATTCTAACCCTAAAGAACAGAACCCCCTCTACTTATTTAATCTTCCTATTTAAGCTAAACAGTTACTCCCCACCCGAGTGGTCCTGCAACCAAAAACAAACAACTACAAAGCATGATGAAAACATCCTTATCATAATAAATAACCTGTGACTCGATCTCCATACAGGGAGTCATGATTTTCCATCATTCCTATCGATGCTAACAAACTATGACTCATCAAACAACTAAAAAAACTCCATGGCATGTGACCAACTCATCACATTGTTGGCATGCCACGATTCTCCTACATCAAGATCTCTGAGAGAGAGTTTGTGTTATAGTTTTCATGTGTTGTTCATGGTGATTGATCCTAAGAAGTGGAATTTAGGGAACAAGGCCCTTTATTGTCCTCTTATGATAATGGACATACCTATAAATGCATTCATGGTCTACAACTAATGTATTGATGGCATGTAGAGAACCCTTGGAGGCAATCATTAAACAAGAGAGTTAATATGTGGAGGTTTAAGGGCATGTTGATGGCACAAGCATGAGGATTAATACTTACCTCACTCAGCCGATTTTAATTTCCTTATGATGTTTTTTCCCTACCATGACTATGGTTAAGGCACTAAGACCCATCCATGGTTTGTGAAGCATATTGATGGCACCCATATCTAGTTGCTAGTGAAAATATAGCCTATTGAGGACTCATGTTTTTGTGTCTAAGTTTTGTTCATGGAACTTGAGATTGATAATGTCCAATTAGGGATTAAAGCACTTGTTTACCCCTTTGACCATGTGGCATATTCCAAACCTATTTCCAATGGACAAAACCTAACCACAATAATTGTATCCCATTCAAAGGACTACATTTAACCCCTACAAAGGATTGATGTGATGGTATGAGGAATCATTTAAAGCTCTTGAGTCCTAGATTGAAAATTACTTTAAAAAAAGTGAACAGAACTAACAACTATAGGGTACATTGTCTCTAAAACTATGAGATAACCACTACAAATGAAAGTTTATGAAGCTTGCTAAAAAACATTCTATCAGATAACAACTACAAATAGAAGTTAATAAATCTTGCTCAAATATGTTGTTGTAGATTAAATAATGAATCCAAAAAAGTATATATAACTAAAAAACTATGATGCACTAGATTATAAAAATAAATGTTTGAGATTCAAATTTGTTTTTATGAATTGGTATTTTTTTATTTAAGAAATAAGTCACTATCGATTTATTTTAAGCTTTGATTTATCAAAATACTCAGAGATCTAATTTTTGAAGATTAAAGTTTTCAATCTTAAATTTTTAAAGGATGTTGGCAATGGGAGGGGTACATGGTTGTTAATCAATGCTAACAATCATGTACCCATACTAAAGAAAAAAACCTTGAGAATTTTAGTTTTTTATCGAGATCATTGGGACTCCTCAACATAGGAGCAATATGATCAACATAGAGAAGAAGGATGATGACTATACTACCCAAAGTAGCACCAATCGTGCTAGCACAATTTTCCTCTTCCCAACAACTCTTTATCTTCTCAATGTAAATACCGAAAAGGGAACGAGATAGAGGACAACCTTGATTTTCTTTTGACCATCCCTCAAACTTCCTAAACTTGGTAATAACCTTCTCATACAAACTTATCGCAACAACCAACATAGAAGATTAGTTGTAATATTCGGACAATCATCAATAATGATCCTAAATACTTAACAAGGTGCTCCATAGTTGAATGAGAGCCTATAAATCCTCTATGGCCTTTGGTTGTTTGTTAGTTTCTTTCTAGCCATATATTGATATTTGTTTTCAAAATAATTCCATTTAATTTGAAAAAAAAGTGAAATCATAATAATCCTATAACTGTTTTTATCTCTATTTAAAAAATAAAATAAAAATGAAACTTTAGGTCTAAAATTTAAGAAACCCTCATTGAATATTACATTTTGATAAACCTTAAATACTCTTATGTAGAATATATCGTAGAATTTTGGGGTGGAATACCATCTATGCTTTTCCATATACACATGAGAATGAGATAAGTGTACTGCCCAGATCGACTCTATGGGCATCATCCAAAACTAAACAAGAATGAGACAAGTGTATTGTCGAGATCGATTCTATGGGAATTGTCCAAAATTAATAATTAATAATTTTAAAAAAATAGCTTAATTAACATGTGATAATTATAGTTAGTGATAGTTGTAAAAACTAAAATTAATCTTCAACTCTTCGATTATTAGATACAACTATGAGATTGAATCCATCGATTTTTAGATACAACTATTAGCTTGAGTCCAATGATTCTAGAGTTATTAGATTAACTTCAACTCTAATCATAGTTATATTGGATACCTATTAGCTTAACTATTAGATACAACTGTACTATCTAGATTAAGTCTATGAGCATCATCCAAGATTCATAATTAATAATTTCAAAAAAATAAAAACTAGCTTTGTTAACATCTGACAAGTACAATTTGTAATAGTTATAAAACTATGAGCTTAACTACATTAATGATACAACTATTAGCTTAAATTCAATTCCAATCATGACTTTTACTTGAGCTACAGTTGTTGATATATTAAATTTTAAATTAACTATTCGATACAACTATTAACTTAACTCCAATGATTTTACCAATATTAGGTTAACTTCAACTATAATCATGCTTGTATTGGATAACTATTAGCTTAACCTCAACTCTAATCGCTTAAGGATTAATAGAAGTGCATTTGGCATATAGGAGTCTAGTTAATGTGTAGTAATGTAATGTTGAACTCCTAATAAAGTTGTTTGAACTCCTAATAAACTCCTCCAAACTCATAATAACATCCTCCATATGGAAGTTGGGCATCTAGCTAATATTTAATTCGGTTAGGTTTTTTTTATAAATATTAATTAGTTTTTTCAAGTCTTTTTAAAGGAGGTGACGAAAAGGTTCTTTTAGAGGTAACTATGTTGTTGAAAATTAATAAAGAAAAATTTCATTACAACAATTGTTGTCAAAATCAGGATCGAGTTATTTCTCTTCATTTTAAGTTGTGATTTTATAGATCAAACGTTATTTATATTTGTAAATTGTATAGCGATTGATCTAAAAAAAACCAATTCTTTTTATCTAGAGGTCTCCTGTGTTTGTAAAAAGGAAATATTTTTTTGTAAAGGTTGCTTCAGATCTTTGTAAATATGGCAATCTCCATTCCTGAGATGTAATTTTTTTTAAATCTACTTGAAGTTAGATCTGTGAAGGGATTTGACAAAATTCAGATGAGTATGTTTTGGCCTGTGTTGAAATGATGTTATTTTTCTCTATACTACATTTTTTTTCTAATTTATTGGCTACAACA
Organism: Pseudotsuga menziesii; assembly: GCA_001517045.1. Lineage (NCBI taxonomy): Eukaryota > Viridiplantae > Streptophyta > Pinopsida > Pinales > Pinaceae > Pseudotsuga > Pseudotsuga menziesii. The sequence goes on along the minus strand of LPNX010031273.1, from coordinate 73,419 downwards.
ACATCAATTGTGGTGTTTCCAAAGATATGCACATTTAGAGACATGTAAACTACTGTAACAATCCATTGATTTCATTACGTAATTTTCCTCAGAAAGATGTATGACCTGTGCATTGCATCTGGTGCCTCCATGCATGAACGAATTTCCTTCACTGCTCGTTGTGAGAGAGAATTCCACACATGATCTAGTGCAAGCGATCAACCCCATGTGACTTCCAATAGGTGTTTCCCAACACGACAATTGCTTCAATTCATGCATATGAATTCTTTACAATCAACATATGAATTCTCTTGGCCATCACCAAACATCGACCACATCTCTGAAATCACTATGAAATATGGTGTTTACGCTGCAATTAGTGATCCAACCATATATACAGTGTGAAATCAACGATCCAATATGATAAGTCTGTGATCCAATCCACAAAAACACTCACACAACCTCTTTCAGATCTGAGATCTATTTTAGTTTGGATATGGTAATATATAGGAGAATATATCTTAGAATTTTGGGTTGGACTACCATATATGCTTTTCAATCTATGAACGAGAATGAGACAAGTGTACTGTCCATATTTATTCTCTAGGTGTCATCCAAAATTAAACGAGAATGAGACAAGTGTATTGTCCAAATTGATTCTATGGGAGTCATCCAAAATTAATTAATAATAATTTCAAAAAAAATAAAATTATCTGAATTAAAATGTGAGAAGTATAGTTAGTGATAGTTGTAAAAATTAAAATTAATCTTCAATTATTCAATTATTAGATACAACTATGACCTTAAGTGCATTGATTATTAGATACAACTATTAGCTTAACTCCAATGATTCTAGAACTATTAGCTTAAGTTCAACTCTAATCACATCACAGTTATATTGGATAACTATTAGATACAAGTGTACTATCCAGATTGATTCTATGGGTGTTGTCCAAAATTCACAATTAATAATTTCATAAAAATAAAAATTTGCTTAGTTAACATCCGACAAGTATAGTTGGTAAATAGTTAGAAAAATTAAACTTCAATTTTAAGTATTCAAACTTCGAACTTCAACTATTTGATTATCAGATACAACTATGAGCTTACCTACATTAATGATACAAGTATTAAATCTTAAATTCAACTCCAATCATGAATTTTAGTTGAACTCCAGTTGTTGATATATTAACTTTTAAATTAACTATTAGAAACAACTATTAACTTAACTCCAATTATTCTAACACTATTATCTTAACTTCAACTCTAACCACGCTTGTATTGGATAACTATTAGCTTAACTTCAACTCTAATTGCTTAAGGATTAGTTGAATTGCATTTGGCATCTAAGATTCTAGCTAATGTGTAGTGGTGTAAAGTCTAACTCCTAATAAAATCATTCAAACTCCTGAAAAACTCCTCCAAACTCCTAATAAACACCTCCATCTGACAGTTGGGAATTTAGCTAATATACAGTTTGCTTTGGTTTTTCATATAAATATTATTTAGATTTTGAAGTCATTTTAAAGGAGGTGATGACAAGGTTCTTTGGGAGGTAACTATTTTGTAGAAAATTAATAAGGAAAATTTTCATTAGAACAATTGTTGTCAAAATCAGGATCGAGTTATTTTTTACTTCCTTTTAAGCTGTGATTTTATAGACTCAATGCTATTTGTATTTGTTAATTTGTTAATTGTATAGCCAGTGATCTCAAAGATAAATTCTTTTTATTTAGAGGTCTCTTGTGCTTGTAAAAAGGGCACTTTTTGTAAAGATTGCTTCAGATCTTTGTAAATATGGCAATTTTGCATTCCTGAGCTGTAAATTTTTTTAAAAATCTACTTGAAGTTAGATCTATGAAGTAAGTTGACAAAATTCATATCAGTATTTTTTGGCCCGTCTTGAATTGATCTTAGTTTTCTCTATACTACAAGTTTTTTTCTAAGTTTTTGGCTGCAGCGCCCTCAATTGTGGTGTTCCCAAAGATATGTGCATTTAGAGATATGTAAACGGATGCAACAATCCATTGATTTGAATACGTAATTTTCCTCAGAAAGAGATCCAGCTTGTGCGTTGCATCTGGTGCGTCCACGCATGAAAGAATGCTCTTCTCCTCTCGTTGTGAAACACAATTTCACACATGATATGGTGCAAGTGATCAACCCCATGTGACTTCCAATCTGTGTTTGCCAATTCAACAATTGATCCATATGAATTCTTTGCAATCAACACATGAATTCTCTCGGCCATCACCAAACAACGACCACATCTTTGCAATCACTATGAAATATGGTGTTTACACTGCGGTTAGCGATCCAACCATATAGACGATATGAAATTAGCGATCCAATATGATAAGTGTGTGATCCAATCCACAAAAGCATTCACACAACTCCTTTGAGGTCTGAGGTCTATTTTAGTTTAGTTATGTAAGCAAAAAACTCCTCCAAACCAACGCCCATGTGGAGGATGTTCTGATTTGGTTACCAAAAAAAAATGTGTTACAACGCTCGCTCAACTGTCCATTTTTTTTGGTTTCGTCCTTTCCTTGTATGCAGTTACAATGTTGGGTGCAGATTGGTACTTCTAAATAAAGTTGTGTCACGGCTCGGTGGTTTTTAATGAGAAAGGATCATGTAAGTTTATTCTTCCACAAAAGATAAAACAATGATTCATGTGTTTTCTTACCATTTTCGGTTGTTTCATGTAACAAAACTCAGATATTAACTTGTTGTATCATCCGTTGTAGGTAAATAGCTTTGCAATGGGTTGCGGAGGTAGTTGCTGTAAGGAAAGAAAGAGCCTTTGATTTGGGGAATCCCCCAATCTCAATTCCTCTCCCATCTCAGCTCGTCTCCCATGGCAGTGACTTGGAAAAATTTAAACCCTAATGAGCGGCTTGTAGTTCTTACAACGACTTCTATAAAGTTTTTCATATAGTGCTTCAAGACTCCTTGTCGTGTAATTGTATTCCATGAAGTTTTAAATTGAGGGCTTTAAGCCCATTCGTTTTGATTATGAACTTGTTATTGTGAGAGAATATGATTTATGGTAGTTATCTAATTGTAGGAATGAAAAGTGCATTTCAATATGAATTTGTTATCAATCCTTCTTTTCATATGTTATATAAACTATGGATATTTTTTAACGAGGTTACCAAAATTAATAGTGTAGCTTTACAACTTATTATTTTCCATGTTAGCATTGCAATTATTTCTAACTTAAAATTTTGAGCTTGGGCATAGAGTTGGAGTCATTGTGCACTGCCATAAATTATTACAGACCCTATGCTTGTGTTTTACATCGTTTTCAAAGTCGGTAACTTGTAAATAGTTTTACATTTTTGTTTACCAAAGTTTGTAATGAATATCTATTATTTTCGTGGGCTGTAATGTTACATATACCTGGCTTTGAGTATTACCATAAATGCTTTAATTTTGTTTTTAAACTAACCAACAACTAGTAGGGATCTTGTATTGACTTTAAATATGTCAATTATGTGTTACTTTAAGTTTTGTAATCACATTTAATGTGGTTCTCCCCTTCATATGCATATAGGGTTCGTCGACTCTTTCCCTATCGTGGTTAGGGTTTATGGTAGGTCTTGGTTTCTGACTAAATTCCATATCATATGGTTTTATATAAAATTACTCAGGTAATAAATATTACCATGATTAGTAAGACTAACATTTGTTGCATTCTTAAATAAGAAATTATTGATTAAATTTATTTTGGTAGTTGGAAAAAAAAATAATAGCCCATGTCACAATTGAACTTAATAGCATGGTAATGTGTAGTCCATGTGACATTGAAACTCCATCTAGAAGCTAGAATTCAAGCTAATGTGCACAAGGTTTAGTCAAACTTCATTTTAGATCTAGGAGTTAAAGTAATGTGCAGTTTGTGTAATAGTGGAACTCCAAATAAACCCCTCTGAACTCCTAATAAATTCTTTTGAACTCATGTGATAACTGCCCTTAGTGGCATGGTAATGTGCAACTCATGCGAATATTGAACTCCATCTGGCAATGGGAGTCGAGTTAATGTGCATAAGGCTTAGTTGAACTCCATTTGGAAACTAGGAGTCAAGATAACTCAAGTTGTTATATTAACTACAATAGCTTTATATTAACTTGTAAAATAACTATTAGATACAACTATTAGCTTAATTCCAATGACAGTACAACTCTGAGTTTAACTTCAACTATGAGCTTAACAAGCATAAATTAAGTGATTGTTATATTAGATTAACGATTAGATACAAGTAATTGATTCATTTTATAGGGAAAAACATTATCAATGTGTTAAGTATATATATGTCGACGTATTCGAAACATATTAATCTTATTAATATAATTGTTGCTAATTATAAAATAAAACCAATAAAAAAATTATTAAATACATCAATTTATTTAACATAACAATAACCTTAAATTAAATATAATATTGTTATAAAATATTTTAAATTAAAAAAAATTAATAATAACCTTTCAATTTTTTTTAATATTATTTACAATAATTGCGCCTAGAGGTGCTCTATAGCCCAGTATGGGGGAGATCTTGTAACGTGATGTAACATTAGTAACTTTTGTAACAAGTCGGAAAAAAATAATACTGATAGTGAATATTATGGGAGAGATCTTGTAACATGATGTACAGTTTGTAACCTTTGTAACATGTTGGCAAAAAATAGTAGTGAAAGTGAATATTATGGGAGAGATCTTGTCACGTGATGTAACATTTGTAATATTGAAGTAACTAATGTAAAAAGTAGTAAATAGTAGTAAAAATTTGATCCCTCTCGGCGCTTGATAAAGCCTAGAATTTGGATCTATGCCTGTTACTTCTCAAATTTATTCCACTCGGTTTCATTTTATCAATGCTTTTAAGTTACACTAAGAACGTTTAATACTCTTATGCTCTAACATATTAATGTTATCAATGGACTGAAAATGGGTTATCTTATGCTCTAACATACTAACATTGAAAGTTTGAAACGATTAACGGAGTTCAAAATTCTATTATATATTCATAATTGGTCTCTAAATATCATAGTAATATAATTCAAGTACAAATACGGATACGAATACTATTCGATACAAAAAAAATATGTAACAAAAAAATCCAATACAAATAAAATACGGAAGTAGACTTCTTATATGTAATATTTTTAATTAAATTTACAACAATATATATCATTAATATAATTAACCATATAAAATATTTTTAATGAAATATTAAATATCAAGCATTGAATTTTAAACTTAAAAAAAATCATTTCTTCAAAAAATACAAAAATATAATACCCTAGTATAAGAGAGAAAACTCTTAGTTAATAATAGTTATAAATTATTTTATGAAGAAAGTAAATTATAATATTTACCACTACTTACATTTATAATTAATTAATTAATGTATAAATTATGTTAGGGTTAACTTTGAATCTAGAATGAGCAATGATGTAAGTAGTTTTGGGCACATGGTTTTGCTAACCAATAAATTTAGTGTTGCTATTTTATTTGCATATTTTTTTTCTTTAACATATTTTTGTTCCTATTAAATTGAATTACAAAGTATTAAATTGAAATGTATTTATTTTATAGTGTTTGAATAAAAAAAATTGACTTTTTAAAATCAATTTTCAAAACTAACCCCTGTCCATATTACACTTAGATCAAATATTCGACAAATTCAAATTTGTTAAAAGTTTAAGTACAAAAAAAACCAATACAACCAAATTATTCTACTATACTAATATCTCCCGTCATGAACAAATCTCTTCTTTACAAATCTCTTCTTTTATTTACCCAAAAAGTGGGATTCATATTAAAAGAAAAAACTGCCAAACAATACAAATATAAGATGGTCAAAAATAAAATCATACTTCGCATTAGACTTCAGAAAGATCGTAAAGAAAAAAAAAAAAAAATCATTGCATAACTTTTGAAAATTTGTCGTTACGTTAAAACCCGTCTTAAAAGTTAAGGAAAATATTTGACAGAGATTGCAATTGTCAAAGATGCAAATCAATCATCACATTACAACCGTCAAAGATGGTACAAAAATCCAATCAATCATTCCATAAGTTTTGGAAAATTGTCAAAGCGTTCAAACTCGTCGCAAAAAGTTTACGATTTTTTCCAAATTGATTAATCATCTCACGAGTTTATGACGACTCTCAAAACTTTCAAACTCGTCGCAAAAGTTCGGGAAATTTCTCAAAATGTTCCAACACGTAACAAAAGATCCTCGGTTGAAACTTCATGTGGCACTCTCTAAAATTATAAGGCTTCTTACTAGAATTTATAGGTTTGAACTTGATTTTCTCAACTGATGTGTGTTCTTTCCTGCTGTTTATGGCTTTTAGTAATAGGAAGGGAAGGGGTCCATATTAAGTTTATGTGTTTTTTCTTTTTGTTTGTGTGTAAATTGGAAGGGAAGGGGTCCATATTAAGTTTTAAGAGGTAATTTTTATGCCATTTGAGACTTACTATCATTGGATTGGCAAATTTGAGTTTAAGTTTAGCAAGAATTTACTTGTATGGGATTGTAGTCCATGAGAAGCACTATTTACTAGGTAGTCATTTTCTACTAATGGAGAACTACATGAGGGGACTTCTATAACTTTTGTTTAAAGATTGTCCACTTTTGTTTCAATGTTAAATTTGCTTCCTTGCTATATATGAACATATTGGCTGTGTTGTTCTAAATCCGCCTCATAATAGGATAGTTGCATATTGTGTTTGGAAGTTTATGATAAAGGATTGGTGGATTCAATTTTCTTAGCATGAACATCCTTTTTAGTTCCATATTTTAATACTTTCACTTTTTTAAAGCTCAAGTGACATACATTCTCTTTTGAGCCCTTTCTTTTCTCTTGATCAAAATTAAAACGATTTTTGTTTCAATAAAGACTTACCTTATGACATTAAACAAGGGGTTTATATCTAAAAAAAGAACTCGATAAGTAATGTTATCTATCATTCCTCCATTGATGACAATGCCCTTAGTCAAAATTAGGTCTCATGACAAACGAAGCTTCAAAACTTGATCCTAATCTAACTTTTTTTTTATCACTTGTGGTATATATTGCTTCCATCTCCATTTTCCTAGAGACTTTGTTAGGATTTCTTTTTCCTATAATTTCTAGGACAAGGGTAGTTTCCTCATCCATGCCTTTATTGACATGATCACCAACTAGTGATGAAAAATTGCCTCAAACAATGAATCCTTATTCTATAACTGGGTCATACACAAAATTAGTGTTTTCTTTGAATGCCCCTATTTTCATCTCACGCTCCACAGAATTTGCTACATTGTGTAGATGGATATATCACGGTCTATATGGATTCTATATGTTTTAGGTTATGGAATCCTGCCAATTATCTTGTGGGTAGGGGTACAATTATTCATTGGCTTGTCAACAAAGTTGTAATGAACCAAACTCAGATTCAATAGTTCATTATTTTTCGCACAAGAATTTCTAAAAAAACAAGCTAATAGGAAAGGGAAATTTTGAGCTCAAGGAGTGACCAGAAAGAGGATTAGAGAATATAAACAAGACACGTTAATGATCATGAATGTTTAGGTTCCTATGCACAATGTGTTGGGTCCTTTTAGTGTTCGAACACCAGCCATGGTGACATCTAATTCCAGGCTTGTGGGAGTCCCAACATATCCAAACTAGAACCTTTACAATTCAATCTCCAGCAACCAGTGGTGATAGGATTAGGATTAGGGAGACCTTAAAAACTATGATATGAAGTTATTGGTTAGTCTAAACAGTTTTGTATAGGTCTAAAATAGATTTGAGAAGTTTTGGGGTTCACACTAGTGAAACTAGTTATGTGGATGACTCCTTGGGTTTGACTTTTGTCCTTCCCAAAAAGTGAGAGGGGGATACAAATTAGATGATTAGAAGATGGAATCAGTAGATGAGTGTTTCGGAATTCTATGAGAACATAAATGAAGAGAATTCATTGAAGAGAGGATGATTTATGCTCAATACAACGAAACTAGTAAAAAACACATGTGTAAAATTATACATGGTCGAATTAACTTGTGAATAGGATGATCAAAACAACTTGAAATGCCATATAAATTTCATTGAATCTTAAGTACGTTAGGTAGAACAAAAAGAAGTCGAAATAGATCTCTGATGGGCTCTAAAAATTATGCTTTTCATGTTTTTATTTCATTCATTTCATAGCTCCTTCACCTGTGTTTTAGTACATATATCCTTAAAAAGACTATCTCTTATTTTATTTTAGTAATTAAAGTTCATAAATGTAAAAATTTTCTAAATCATTATTTTTGATGTATTAAATGTAATTTTGAAAATCATCCTAGCACAAACATCGAAAATTACAAATGGCCACTCTATCGATACTCATTTCGGCACTTCTTCTAGTACTAAGTTCCGCACGAGGCTTAATGATGAATTGGTCCCTTGGTTTAACTTACTTTTGTCTTCTGGTTCTTGATGATCTTGTATAACTGCGTATGCAAATCAAAAATTTTGGTTAATGTTAAATTTTTGGTTCACTTATGTTTAAAATTCAAAATGCTCTTTGTCAGGTAGAATAACTCTCGAATTCATATTATTTCTCCATAAAATGCCTTTATTTATACATCTACTATGACTCTTGGGATCACACATCCGGGAGTCTCTTCATATTCCTAATATTTACAATAATGTATAATCCCGACGGATTATATTCCAACAATCCCCCCTTAATCCGAAGGGGTGTTAGTAAGTCCGAGCATGTATCTGAATCTTTCAAACTTTTCTCGTCCAAGCGCTTAGATGAAGATGTCTGCAACTTGATCATTTGTGGAACAATGTTGAAGATGGACTGTCTTGGCCTCTACATGATGTCGAATCAAATGGTACTTTGTGTTGATGTGTTTGGTTCGATCATGGAATCTAGGATTCTTAGCTAGCTTGATTGCAGAAGTATTGTTGATCAATAATGGAGTGGAGTTCTCTTGTATTTCTTGCAAATCTTCAAGTATCTTCCTGAGCCATACGATTTCTTTCGTTGCTTTAGCTGCAGCCACATATTCTGCTTCTGTTGTTGAATTTGCCTGAACTGACTGTTTGTGTGATATCCATGAGACAGCTGCTGATCCAAGACTCATAGTGTATCCAGAAGTTAATACTTTTGTCTCCTTATCACCATCAAAATCTGAATCTGAGTACCCAATAAGTTTGAATTCATCCACCTTAGAGTACTTGAGTCCAACGTCTTGAGTCCCCTTTAAGTATCTTAGAACTCTTTTTGCAGCTGACCAGTGTCCTTCACAAGGTTTATGCATGAACCTTGAAAGTATGCCAACAACATAAGAAATATCTGGTCTAGTTGTTGTAAGGTAGATAAGTCTTCCTACAAGTTGTTGATACTTGGTCGCATCCTCAAATTCTTTTCCTTCCCTTGATGTGAGGTTCATTTTATATTCCATTGGAGTAGAGATAGGGTTGCATTCTGTCATGCAAAATTTGTCTAGTAGTTCTCCAACATATTTTTTCTGAGATAGGAATATGTACTTAGGATGTTGAGTGACTTCAATTCCTAAGTAATAGTGGAGATGTCCCATATCTGTCATTGCAAAGATCTTTTTCAAATATTTCTTTATGGATGCTATATAGCTCTCATTGTTCCCTGTCATCAAAAGATCATCTACGTACACCACAAGATACACAACAGATCTTCCAACTTTCTTTATAAACAGTGTTGCATCATCAAGATCAAAATGTTTGAATTTTAACTTCAAAAGATGCTCGGTTAATTTTTCATACCATGCGCGAGGCGCTTGTTTTAGGCCATACAAGGATTTGACAAGATTGCATACCTTTTGTTCTTTTCCTTTCACAACAAAGCCTTTCGGCTGAGACATGAAGACATTCTCTTTCAAGTCTCCATTCAAGAAAGCAGTCTTCACATCCATCTGATGAACTTTCCACCCATTCTGAGCAGCTAAAGAGAGTAAGGTACAGATGGTAGCCAATTTTGCTGTAAGATAAAACGTTTCTTCATAGTCAATTCCTTCCTTATGTGCATAGCCTTTTGCTACAAGCCTCACTTTGTGCTTGTCAAGTGAGACATTTGATATGTATTTGTTCTTGTACACCCACTTGCAGCCAATTGGTTTGGTTCCAACTGGAGGGTCAACCGGCTTCCAAGTTCCATTCTTCATGAGTGCATCATACTCATTCTGCATAGATTCTTTCCACTCAACTCGATTAGAAGCTTCTTCAAAGGAAGTTGGTTCAAAGTTAGCAGATAAATTAAATTCACAATCAAATCATACATCCATGTCATCACCTGAATTATCTTCTTTTCCTCCATCTTCATGTCTTTTTGAACTTCTCATTCCCGTCTTTCCAACTTCATCCGGATGGACACTTTCAAGTGTCTTTGTGGCCCATTTAGGAATCTTCCGTGATGGTCCTTGTTGATCAGCTGGTGGTGCTTCATTTCCTTCAAGGTTGAGTCTTCCAAGTCTCTCAATCACATCATCCAGTTGAATCTCTTGTTTAGGTGAAGTAGCAGGAACTTCTTCATGTGGGGGAGTTGGTGCTTCATATGGAAATTCCAAAGGTTGATCCAGAATAGGAATCCCCCCTTCAAGGTTTGGAAATTCATATTCATTTTCATAATATTTCTTTGGATGAGGATATTTTTGCAAATGATCAAGTTGTCTCTCAATGGATTGGTCATTTTTATTAGTCTCAAGAAAAATGACATCTCTGGAAATAACAAACTTCTTGTTTACCTCATCATACATACAATATGCCTTGGAGTTTTTTTCGTACCCCAGGAAAATGCATTTTCTGCTTCGAGCACCAAGCTTGTTTCTTTGCTCCTTTGGAATCAAGGCATAACAGGTGGAACAAAAAACTATGAGATGCCTGACTGAAGGAAGATGGCCAAACCACATTTCATGTGGAGACTTGTTATCAAGAGCATTTGAGGGACTTCTGTTTCTCAAATAGGCTGCACATTTCACTGCATCACCCCAAAACATTAGTTTTACATTCTTAAAAAACATCATTGAGCGTACCATATTCATTATGGTTCTATTCATTCTTTCTGCTACACCATTTTGTTGAGGATTGTAGGGAACTGTAGTCTGATGTGTAATTCCATGTTGGCGAAGATAATCTTCAAAAATGTTTGAAGTGTATTCTTTCCCATTGTTAGTACGAAATGTACCAATTTTAGATTGTGCTTGTTTTTCTATCAATGCATGAAAGTCCTTGAATGTTTGAAATGTTTTCGATTTTGTCTTTAATGAGTAAATCCAGCACATTCTTGAGTAGTCATCAACAAAGGTCATAAAATACTTATTCCCATTGGTAGAAGGAGTTGGCATTGGGCCACATAAATTAGAATGCACTAATTCTAATTTCCTACTTGCTGTGAAATTAGATTCATGGAATGGTAGCTTACTGTGTTTCCCTAATATACATGCATCACATTTGCTCTTCTCTTTGGGAATGATGGGAAAACCAAATACACCATTCTTTCTCAACAAATGAAGATTGTTATAATTCAGATGACCAAATATTGCATGCCACAATAAACTTGATGACACATTACCTTCTCCATGCTAATAGAGGTAGGCATAGTTCTGAACCCTTGCAGATGAACCCTTTAGCTTCAGCAGCTTCCCATCTTCGTATCCAGTCATGATGACTTGGTTGTCATAGGACTTTCTTATTTCTACGATTCCATCAAACATGTGGATGGAATGACCTTGCTGTTGAATCTGCACCAAGGACAGCAGGCTTCTCTGCAACTCTGGAAGATAAAGAACATTCTTCAACAAGAAATCAAGGAATCCAGGCATCTTCAGCTGAATGGTGCCCATTCCCTTTGGTTTAAGACTTGACTTATCTGCAAAGTAAACTATGCCATTTAGTGTTTCATTAATTTCTTCAAAACAGTTTTTTCTAAAAGTCATGTGTGATGTTGCACCAGTATCAAGTAGCCAACAATCTCTGTAAGATGAAAGTGAAGTTATTTCATTAAAACCAAGATTACAATGTGCAACAATACAATGAGCAGAATCTGAAGATTTACTAGCATCTTGGTTCTTATTGTCATCTTTCTTCTGGTTTTGTCTGTCTTTGATGGAGTCCCACGAAGCCCAACACTGATCTGTTGTGTGTCCAATCTTTCCACAATGCTTGCACTTCAAATGAGATCTTTTGCTGGAGTTGTTTCTGCCTCCTCTAGCTCTGAAGTTTCTTCTTCCTCTGCCTCTCTTCTTCCTCCACCATTCTGGATAAGTGTCTTTGCCAGTGAGAGTGGCACCAACTATAGATGCTATAGATTGCATCTTCTGTGATTGAATCTTGCAACTAAAACAATAGGAGAAAAAATAAGAAAGAGTAAAGGTGAAGGTCCAAGTCTCTGCCACCTTCCTCAAGCTTTACAACAATTCAATCTTCAATGCAATCAGTACCAACAATGTGGATGTTTGCAGCAGTCTAGGTTTACACATTTCAAGATTACAGCTCAAAACACCATACAAAACAACATATATCTTCCACATGAGTCTTCAATATATGATATATATCAGTCACGGTCCTTTTTACTCAATGTAAAATAAAAAATACTTGTAGACTTTTCACTTTACATCCACACACGTACATTAGGGTTTTGTATTTCAAGCAACAAAAATGGTTTACCTCCGCGCAGTATTCTGAAGGCGTGAATTTCCACCATGTCTCCAAGATTCAACAAAGCTTTGCACACATGAATAACGTCTTCAACGTGACCTCCAAAATTGAAATGTCATCCCCCATAACATATCACGGCTTCCATCTTCAACATGAAGTTCACAACAACCATTTGTTCATAGTGATATGAGCACAACCAGAACGCATGTGTTCCAGAAATCGCAGCCTCAATCTCTTTATTTGTCGCGAGTTTATCCAAATGGGTGGACTCACAACCTTACAAGGTTCAACACAAACTTTACATAGTTCAAAATGCAGCTTCAATTTGAAGAAAAGAAAATTCTTCTCAAAGACTTATATTCTTCAATACATATGTCTTGAACTCATACGTAGCATATTATTTTTCCATCAAGTCAAATACATGCTGCATCATATACACAGTAGAGTCGTCACATTAAACTTCCCGCATAAAACTAGGGAAAAATTAGGTTTCCCAATGGTCACAAGCAATTATACCAATAGCACTTTACCTCCATGCAGTTGACAAAAGCTCAAGTCTCCACCAACAATCTTCTATCACCAATATTTAATGTATTCATAGATGACAAGTCACAGCTCTCAAAGAATACTTCACAGCTACACAATCTCTCTCGACCAACGATCTTCAGTATTCAACAAATTCTCAGCTTTGATTACTGAGGTCTCTTCTTGGCTGGATGCAGCACTCAGTCTCTTCAATCATCTGGAGTTTATCCAAGGTGTTGGATCATGACTTCCAATGGGTTAGGGTTATGCGCCCACAATAACAGTGATGGTCTCACACACTCAACGCAAATCCAATTACACCAAGGTTCAATGGATTAGGGTTGTGTAGCAGATCGCTGAGAGAAAACATACTACAGAGAGGAATCAAAGAAATAATGGGCGTCTTCCAGGTCTGTTTACGCAAATGGAATATGCAAGAGCTGAGCCAACAAAATCAAATAGTGGAGGGTAGAGAATAAAGGCTAGATCGCAGGATATGAAACGTTCTTACACAAAAAATAAGTGCCTTGTTTGAGCACATAGCGCATGCACCAATGCATGCAATCTGCAGACTGAGGAAAGCCCAAGGTGCAGATAGTAGCAGAATGCAGACTGTACATGCAGGAGTTATGAATCGCTCTGATGCCACTGTCAGGTAGAATAACTCCCGAATTCATATTATTTCTCCATAAAATGCCTTTATTTATACATCTACTATGACTCTTGGGATCACACATCCGAGAGTCTCTTCATATTCCTAATATTTACAATAACGTATAATCCCGACGGATTATATTCCAACACTTTTAAATAAAATTTAATATTAATCATGGAAAATTCAATATGATAAATTCAATAAACCATGGAAATTTAAATGTGAAATACTCATCATTTAAATAAATTAAAATCATGGAAATTTAATAAATGAGAAATATGGTGCCATCCTTGGAAATCCGCTTATTAATATTTTCAAAGTATAAAATACATGGTAATCAAAGCAGCCATTTAATGTTTAAATTTGAATAATGTAAATGAACAAATAAGATTTATTTTATCGTATCTAATACATTGTTTTGGCTTGTTTTGAATTTTTGTTGTATACCGGTCTTGTGGAATCACGGTTCATGTGGAGATAACAAGTTATGGAGATATTAACAAATTAAACACTCTCCCAAATCATGCCATTCAATCACAGATCCAACCAACAAGCAAGAAAACAACTCCATTTTCAAATCGCCTGACACCCGTTACAATACTCTATCTGACACTCAATCCAACACTCCCATCATTTAAGCCAAGAAGCAAATTTTGGGCTCAAGTTTTGAGCAATCAATGGGAAATTATTGAAAATAGTTAAAAACCGACATCATAAACGACCCTATTTACCGATATCATCAGGTAGATTTCAGAATTTCTCAACGGATTGGGAGGAATTTGCATATGATTTGGACGGATTGTTCCATATCTTTTGCATGACCATATTTGTAAAATCAATGGTTTGTTGAGAGACGCAGAGTTTTGATGATTCGATTATATTCTTCCCTACTTTTCTTTTATTGTATAAATATATATCAGATCCATTGAGAGGGAGGACTTAGCAAGTGTAATACTTTTTTTTTCTTTATCAATAAAATACAAAGTTCTTTATGAAATTGTAATTTTTGTGTGATTGATGTAAATTGGACCGTGTGACTAGCCTGCTCTCAATAACGCGGGGCCTTATTTTTTTGAAGCAGTGCTATGGAGACAAGTAGTTCTTTAGAGTCTTTTCATTTCATATGTACCTAGTTCAATTAATGTTTTAGTATTCCTTTTTCCAAACAAAGTTGTGAAGATTTATATTCTGCAAATTGAAGAATAGAGTTTCTATTTCAAAATTCTGAGTTTGAAAGATAGACAATGGGTTTTTATGATTTCAAATAACTTTGGAATCTAAAAGATGGTTAGAAAATGATTGTTTCTGATAGTGCTAGTTTAGTATGGCTTCGAATATTGTATTCAGGGAGATTTATTCTAGTTTTCAAGAGTGAAGATTATTTGATTCTAATCTCAGAGTATGATAGTCTTGTGAAGTTTAGATTGGAGTATGAATTGATATGTTGATGAAGGGAATGATTTGAATACAATTTATGAGTTTATATATATATTTATGAAATATGATCATGAACATTGATTAAGGTTTGATAGATTGTGAAGAAGTCAGTCAGGTTGTCTACATTCATGTCTTCTGGCTGAAAAGATTAGTTCAATGAGCCTGATACTTTGAATAGCAACAAGATTGGTGAATAGGTTTAATTGAATCAGTTCAGTTTTCATACCAAAGTGTGATTTCATTTGAATTTAGTTTCATATTATACAATTTGTGAAATTATTTGGATAGATCAAGACTCCATTCCTGTACATACTATACTGGTGCCTCTAGGTTTACCTTCTCGGATTGATTGCATATGTCAGATAATTTCATAGTTATATAATTATCCTGACATTTTTGGTGTCGTTTTAGGGGAGGTGCTAGAAGGATTGGAGAATAGATCTTGTGTTTTTTTTTTCAAGAGGTTGGGGAGAGGAGGAATAGTAAGACGAGAGGTGAGAACCTGCGTATGTTTTTTAGCAGGTTCGCCCAAAGCTTTTCATTCAATATTAGAATAATTTTGTAGCATGGGATGAGTGTGAAGATTTCTGTTAATCAAGTGTGCCTTTTTTCTTCAAGCATTGTGAGATTACTTTTGATGCAAGAGTTTCTTTTCCTTCAAGAGGTGCGAAGGTTCGTTTCAAAGAAAAGTGTTCTTTCCTTTCAAGCAATATGAGTTTCCTTTAAGTAGAGAGTAGTTATTTTTAAGCACTGTGATTATGAGGATGTTTCTTCATTCATTAGGGTGAGATTATATTTATGCTGGTGTTATTTTTCATTTAGCAGTGTGGATATTTTTCTTTCAAAGCAATTTATTTTTCATCTAAGAAGTAAGAGGTTCTTTCTTCAGCAATAAAAGATTATTTTCATTCAAGTCTACTTTCTATTGGAGTGGTGTGAACAAATTATTTGAAGTTGTGATTTTAATAGTCCTTGGTCACCAAATTTTGATCCATGTACAAGACAAGGATTAGGAGGACCAACAAAAAAATTACAAAAACAAATATCACACAATTTGAAGGAAGGATTTGATATCTGATAAAATATCACAAAACATATCACATAAAAATTATTAGATCCTTTCTCATATTTTATCAGTAGCTGCATATCTTTCTGCAAATCAAGAAGAGCAGATCCTGGTATCCATCAGAAGTATCACAGAGGAACAACCTCAAAATAACCACGAAGAATAATAAGACATTAAGAAGACGGGAAATCTATTGGGTGCAAGAATTGAAGAATTTCCACCGGCTGCATCACCATATCTGGTATATAATCATGTGATCAACTATCAAATGAATATTGCAGAAGAGTATATGGAATACATAAATGGTCAAATAGTAGAACATGAGAGACATCATGACATTGAAGAATGGATGAAGGAAGTTATTACACCAAAAAAACATCTTATCCTTCACCATTTCTTCACATCCTACCAAGAAGAGTAGCCAGTCCTTAATGTTCAGGTATATATTAGAGTATATATTTTCAATATGAGCATGAATTCATTCTTAATCTTGATGCACACATGGATTCATTGGAAACATAATTATACTTGAAAAGAGACCTTGATTTTTAAGTAGGGTAGATAGGATAGGGAAGAATAAGCACAGTTGTGCAGAACAACTTGGCATAGGTCTAGTTAAAAGTCATTAGGACTGGATCCTGAATAAAAAATATGTCTCCACAAGACAAATTTATGGCTTCATCACTTTCATAAAATTAAATATTCCCTCCATACTAATACCAAGGTGGGGTACAATATGTTAAAGAAGGATGATGTATTGCAGTTATAAGATCTATATGGACCTGTCATAAAGCTATTCTTTTGTCAAAGAAGCAAACATTTGTTTTTAAATACTTCTTGGTGAGGAAGAATAGTAATCATTTTTGTTCATGCCAATACTTAGAATAAGAAACATAGATGAAACTTCATCGAGAATCAGATCCTCATTCTACAGGGGAGCTATAGAAATGGCATGACGAAATATAAAGGAATCATTTAAGCAGTTGAATTCGGTAATGCATAGGTAAAATTAAAATGGGGAATCTTCATGTATGATAGTCTATACTATTTCTTAAGTTTATTAAAATCAAAGGAATTTATTATTATTACAACATTAATCTACATGCCTAACACGCTTCTTATTCCACCACTCAATATCATGATTGCACCATGTACATCATATAAGCAATCAATTTATCCCACAACCTTATTTAATTATGTGTCCTTATAACTATGATATAGATCACTTGTGTATAATGCTTCTCCATTTCGTTGCCATACTCATTGCGTAGTGAGAGGGATCATTATCCCTTATGCCAACTCATTCTAAAACCATTCTTTTTCTCCTTATGGAATTGTGATTCATTATGCTAAACAAGGTCATCATTATGTCATATGATCACTTGTGGCACATCAAACTCATGTGAATCACCAAAGGATTCGAATGAATTCTATCTCAACTTCATTAAATTTAGTCTTGATCATTGAACCCTTGTTTCCTAGAATTGATCGGAAGTCATTCATGTATAACCTATTTGGGGTTTTAGAGGATCCATGGGAATGCCCATTGAAGAATTAGAACAAATTGCCCAATATAACACATGCAAACACAGTTTGGTAGAGCTAGGATGGCATGTGTTTGCAAAATTTGAAGGAGTCAATGATGCAGTTGCTCTTCAATTTGCAAACGGATTTGATATAAAAAATAAGGTGGCATGAATTGGGGGCTTGATAATGACAATGAATGAGAATAAAATTGCACAAGCTACAAGACTACCACTCAATGGAGATAAATGGTTTAAAAACCAATTTGTTGACAAGGAGATAAGTCTACAATTTCTTAAATTGGGATATCAAGAGGTTCATTTGGCGGATGGAGTTCCAAGAACATGGATCAAAGAGGAGTGGCAAAATATTCTTTTCATATTGCAAAAATACATGACGTGTGAAGGCATGTATGCAATTATGTTTCAATACCACATTGAATTACTACTTCACCTCACCTTAGATCAGAAAATTAATATTCTTTATGTTTTGCAAAAGAGTTTGCAAACATGGTAAAACAATCAAAACTTGGTCAGTTTCATCCAAAAAAATAGACTATCATTAATCTATATCTAGACCACAATCAAGAGGAAGTCATGGTACCAAACAACCAGACAAGTCTAGAATCTCTTGTTACTGAATTACATAATGATCATTCTCAATTTATGATATCTGTAGAAGAAAAAAATAAGATCATCAGTGAATTAAGGAATGAGTTTGAGAGTAGTTGATGAAAAGTATGGTGAGTCTAATCGGCATGGTGGGTTTTCTAAGGAAATATATACACCAGATAGATTTCGGGTGAATCTTGATGTATTAGTCAATGCAATAATACTCTAATGGAAGAGGGTACTCCAACAAATTTGGTAAATTTTGGTTCCTATTCGGAGTTTTGTTTTCATGAGGACATGAAAAATGGATGGATTGGGTATGTTGATCCTCTGTTTTGAATTATTTTGAAAGTATTTTTCCTAAAGAAGACTCATATTTCTTCCAAATCCTTCCTTTTATCATCATTAATATGGATCCATCCCTCTAAACTTAAAATTCTAAGCATGGTAAGACATAATGTTGATTGAATTCTCTATTTCCTTTGTTTTTAATAGCTTAAGGAGGGTTTAAACTATTGCTTAAAATTCTACTTCATTTCACTTCATACAAGAAAATCAACATCCCCTATTCTCTATTCAAGAATCTAGAAAAGATGTCACAAAAAGTTCAAAAGGCCTCTAGAAATCCTCATATCGGTCTCTATCATTACAGTTTTATCAATTTATTAATTGAGGATGAATTGGCTCTTAGGGGTGATAATTAGTGTAATTACTTGGATATTTGAATGGATTTATTTTTGTTCCTAATGAACATACTACTGAAGATGAGAATGTAGGGGGTATGCAGGATATCAACACTAGTGGAAAATGAGAGATTAGTGACCAGGAGACCAAAACTTTTGGTCACCACAATTTTTTTCAAGGGATAAATGACCAAAATTGATAAATTTAAGTGAGCTAACTAAAAAAGACCAAGATAAATGACCACTTTTGGTCACATGAAAAAACTAAACTAAAAAGAACCAAGATAAATGACCAAATTTGGTCACGGAATATCTAAACTAAAAATGACCACATAACAATTGGTCATTATTTGGTTATTTTTACTTGTGTCACTCCAGCAATGGAAAATAGTAGTTTGACAATGAATTTGTACAATTTACTAAATTCTAACACGACATATGGATTCAGAGGGGGTCTTTGAAACCATCTGTCGTGTTAGAATTTAGTAAATTTTAGACCCATTCATGTGTCACAACTTAGCTATTGACAACAATTTAACTATCATGATAAAAAACACTTGGTACACTACTAAGCTAGGAGTGGTTTTGAAACAAATTTTTGAGACAATAATTTAATTAGGTCTCTATTCTACCCATTTTTTTCTTTTCCTTTTCATTTAATTATTTTTTTTATGTTTTTGTCTTAAGAGGAAAGTTATGGAGGCAAGGTTATTTCTGCTCTATATTTTTATTATGCATTTGCACACACATTTTAAATCTTATGAATTTAAAATATTGATATGGGGCAAAATTTTGAAGCCCATATTTAGTTCACGTCCCTTTATTTTGGTCGGATTGACGGACATGGATGTGACACACCTATTAGTGTGATGCATAGCTATTTTCATTGTGGAATGGATTATTGAGAATCAATTTTTATTTATAACTTGTTTGTAATCCTCAATATCTTTCTTGGACTTTGTAAATTTTTTTTTTTTGTTTTTTTCTTGTCTTGGGATTAACATTTGAAGGTCACAAGTTTGAGACCTACATAGACCGAGCGCTCAATAACTAACATGAAGGATTTGGCGATTGTTTTTGGCTATAGATGGAGGTGTTCCCACTGTTAAATGAACTTGGTTGAGTAGGACTTTGTTTTGATTTAGCATTGTAATTCAAGGAAAAGTTATGGTAGTCTGGCTGTAGTAGGCACACGAAGGTCATGCCTTGGGTTGTGGCTAAGGCAGGCCAATGTCACATGACCTCAAGAGCCAAGATGAGCATGACGGGTTCTCAAGTTCAAGAAAAGATTAGGTAGGTTGCAGCGATGTGACACCTAGTATCTATGAATATCCATGACCCTTACTATCTCCTGACATGTATAGACCCTTCTATCTTTAGTATTTAGGATATCCAAAAATTCATTTTCCAAGTTGGACAAATGTTTTACCTATATTTGAAAAAAATAATTTACAATTATTATCACATAAATAACCATATGTTAAATGACATTAATTACAAAAATTAAAAAAACCCATTATTATGAGTTATTTTTTCCTTGTAATTTAAAATAATCATTATCACATAACTAACCATATTTTTACAACTTTAACAACAATAAAATATTTTACACTTACAAAAAATTATTTTATTTTTCTTTATAATTAAAAAAACCAATCAATAAAATAGCTCAAAATTCCTAAGTGAAACACCTTCCTAAGTGAAACACCTCCTACAATATAGTAAAAGCATATAGTAAAAGCATTTGCATCTCTTAGTTTATCTTCAGCATTAACACCAAATGATTACCTTTAACAGAGCTAAAACTTATACAAATTATTTTTATATAAATAAAAAAAATATTACTTCAACGTAAAACATTACCACTTGATTTTTTTAATTAAGCATATTACAGTATTAAGATTAAAGCATCCTTGCATAATGAATGGTGGGACGCATGTGCATAAATATTATAATTAATCATCTCTGTGTCGGATTATGGAAACACCGTAATTCAATATAGCCTAAAACTTAATATATATTATAGATTTTAATTTAGCCGTATAAAAATATATAATATTACACATATAAGTTTTAAGTGGTAAACTTAAATGTAAGTAAAACAAATGACATTAAAGCAAATGACATTAAAGAAGGTAATATATCCAAGACAAGTCCGTAGAAAAGGACCCTTTTAATCGAAGATGGCAAACAAAGCCTTCAAAAGCTAGCGCTTTCAACACCAGCTTGGAAACTTGGTTTAAATCATGGTTGTAAGGCTTGACCCACTTGAATCTACAGAAAGAAAGCAACAAAGGTGGGCATCAACTTCACATGTAATGTAAATAATGTGCGCTTCTTAAAGACTCAAATGATTTAAAACATAACAAATTTAAGCTTGAGTGGCATGAATGCCAAACAACCCCATTTACAAATACAGCTAGCAAAACCATCGATACTGGTAAAAGTAGGAAATATTAATACCTAGAATCTATCTTCATTGTTGTTTAAGGAAAACCCTTTAGAAAACCAACCAGAAAAATCCATTTGGCCAAATGTTCCAACGAAATTCCATGGATATTTGAGGATGCATTGTACATTTTGAATCTTCTCAACAAGTGATGCTCTGTATGAGACTCTGTTACTTATTGCAGGGTTGTAGATACTTTTATCGAGGCAAGATAATTGGAAGAAGGAAATGATATTGGAGTATGAATTGCACATTTTGAATCTTCTCAAAAAGTGATTCTCTGTATGAGAGTCTATTGCTTATTGGAGACTTTTAGAGACTTTCATCGAGGCGAGAGCATTGGCAGAATGAAAACACATCCATGGCCACATGATAACAATTGGGTTATAACTTGATGTTTATTTGGATGCCAAGCTTGTCATCATGTTTTCCAAGTTTGGTTGTATTGATGATGCATGCCAAATGTTTGACAAAATACGTGGGCATAATTTGGTTTCATAGACCACTATGATAGCAGGATATGTGCAACATGGTTATGCTGGAAATCTTTAGGTACTCTTTTGGTTGATGATGGAAGAGGGAAAAAGGATAAAACTGAATCAATTTAGAATTTTCAACATTTTACAGGCATGTGCGAGCAAGGCTGGATTGAAACAGGGGAAACAGGTGCATTCATGCTGCTTTAAAACTCGATTTGGTATGAATGTGTTTATGTGTTAGGGGTTTATTGATATGTATGCCAAATGTGGGGATTTACTGAGTGCCCAACATATGTTATGGATTACAGGAATGAAATGCCGCTATCAATGAATGCAATGATAACCAGTTATGTGAAGCATATGTTTGCATAGCATGAGTTTAATTTTTTTTTTGACAAATGCAACCAGCAGGATTGAAACCATACCAAGGCACCTTTGTTAGTGTTCCAGATGCTTGCACTAGGATGACCTCATTGGAATATAGAAAGCAAATCTAAGCCCATATTTTGAGAAGGGGATTTTAATCTAAAGTTATTGTGGGAAATACGCTTGTTGAGATGTACACTAATTGTGGGAATCTGGAGTATGCACACCAGTTGTTTGACGAAATCCATGAATGAGATACAGCTTATTGGAGAACACTCTGGTTGCATACTGTGGTAGGTTTGGGAGAGGCAGGAAGGTGATTGAGGTATTTTGAAAAATATAACAAGATGGTATGAAGCAAAATCCTGTTACATTTATTGGGGTTTTTGTTACTTGCAGCCATGCAAGCCTAGTTGATGAATGCTGGCATTACTTTGATTTTATGAGAGACCATTATTACATTACCTCACACGCTGAGCATTATGCATGTGTGATCTATCTACTTGGTCATGTTGGGAACCTCGATAAGGCACTTAATGTGATAAGAAATATGTCATTTTAACTATATGCTGCTTTGCTTGGTGCTTGTATAGTCTATTCTAACATTGACATAGGAAAAATTGCAGCTGAACAAGTTTTTAAGTTCGAGCCTCAATGTGTTGGAAATTACGTCGTACTCTCAAACATCTATTATTTTGCAGGTAGCTAGGAAGATGTAGACAAGGTAAGAAAATTGATGAAATATAAAAATGGTGAAAAATAATCCACGGTGCCGCTGGATTGAGGTCAATAACAGAGTGCATTCATTTCTTATACGAGATTGAACACACCCACAAACAGAGTTGATTCATTCAATTTTGGGTAGCTTGGATCTGTAGTTGAAAGCAACGGGGTGTGAACATTATGAGATTCATTTAATTCTCACATGTACTGCAGAAAGATGGTACAGCTGGGTTGAGGTCAATAACGGAGTGCATTCATTTCTTATAGGAGATAAAACACACCCACAAACAGAGTTGATTCATGCAATTTTGGGTAGCTTGGCTCTGTAGTTGAAAGCAATGGGGTGTGAACATTATGCGATTCATTTAATTCTCACATGTACTGCAGAAAGACATGGAGCATTATGAGGTCATTCCCCAAAATGGTAAACTCGTTTACAAGCCAAGTGGATAGTTGAATGACACTACCAAAGGGAGGGTAGAGTCATGCTAGACATTTGTAATGAGTATGACAAAAAGATATATGTTAGAAATGTATTTCAACATCAACTAGATTAATCAACAATTCCATGATGGTGTTTTAATTTTCAACATAAGGTCTTCTTTATATTTTTAATGGAATTTATAAATGCAGCCTTAACTTTTAATCATACCTAGAAGGATCTATGTTTTCAATCATGTTTTTTCTAACATGCTCAATTTTCTTGTTGTGGATGCATAAACAGAGGGGACGTTCCAACATTCTAGCTTCTTGGGTGGAGGGGTTACATCTGCAGCTAGAAAACTATTGTACATAATGGAGATCTGAAGGTAATCTATCAGATCCTTTGAAGAGATTTAACATTTTTTGGAAAGACACATATCAGGGTTTTGTTCAGCACATTGATAAAACTTATTTGAGTATTTATTCATTTATATTTTTTATGCACTCAATTAGGGCATGTTGCATCTGTAAATGATTATCCATTTGTATAGAATTTCTGATGGTATTTTACATTCACAAACACTAAGATCAAGGTTTGGAATTTGTGCCTAGAGGTTTCATAGTTAGTGACGTTGTAGAAAATTTATGCATTTAAACTGTGTTGAATTTTAAAACTTCTTAATGTTTCTAATGGACACTCCATGGTCCACCCATCATCAAGGGATTCATATTCATATTTTATATTTTAAGCATTTCTTATTGCCTCCTATTAAATACAAATTCTAATCATATTTTATTATTTTCTTCAAAATGGTTAACCTACTCATCCCCTATTTATCTCCTCGATAGGCTCACTCGAGATTCAATTCTATATATCAATTCTTTATGTGAATCCTTGATGATGGGTGGAGTGTCCCATATTGTTCTATTTTGAGGTGCATGTTGATCACATATTGTTCTATTTTGAGGTATTTGTTGACCGTATGCACCTTCTAGTGAAGAAAGGTGCACTACTTGGTGTTATTATTGGATTTCCATACTCAGATTTAGCTAGTAAGAAAGAGAACTCTACACAAAAGATAAGTTTGGTATGATGTTTGTCCTTGTCAACTCAAAAAGAGAGAGATGGAGTTGGGAATAATTTTAGCCAAGGAAACTCCTTTTTATCCAAGCATAGAGGGTGCACTAGTTTGGGAGCATCTTTGCCACTCAAACTCATCTTTATCCATTCAAAATACTGAGTTGTTTATAGTCTTGTTTTTGGCATGCTTTATCTTTATTTCGGAAGAAAAAGGAGGGGCACTTGTTAATGGAAAGAACTGAGTTTCTTTCTAAAAATGCTTTATATTCATGTTATCTTAGGTAGGCTGATTTTATCCTCTTTTAGGCATTTCTAATCAACACTTGATGATTATGAGGAGGGAATATTTTTAGTTTTCCCACGGTAGGTTCATCTACTTAAGGAGATCACTACTATGCGTGATTATTTAACATATTCCCTATACAAATAAGTAGTTGATGGGTGCATTTTGAGGTTTTTTATTTATGGTTGGATCTGTTTTTAATCAACTCAAGGGAGTTGTTATTCTGAGTGGTATTATTAGTTTGTTTTGTCTCCTAAAATTAGAGTTAAAGGCACATCGATGGCTTGAGAAAAGGAGAATTAGGTTCACTCGGTTATATCTATCAACGCTTTATCTAATGGTTGGGCAGTTTTGACATTTGGGCATTTTTATATTTAGATAGCCAGATTTTGACTTTTGTTAGTGCTTGTGGAGGCTGTTGTTGCAACCTTCTTTTTTGGGTATAAAATCCATCCATGCACATATTTTTATTATTATTAATGCTCAATTGAAGCTATTATTAAAAAAAAGTGATAAAATAGCCTATAATACATGTGATGGATTCTTATTAATATTAAGAAATCGTGATATGTCTGAAAAATACCCATTATTTAGGCATTGAAAGCCTTTGTCATATGGATGGAAAATTCGCTATTTATGCACACGTCAATGATCATGCCTCTTTATTTGCAACAACCAGTGATTACAATGATTATAGACAATCTCTCAAGTTCCAAAATCTGAATGAAGAGAAGTGAAACATTCAACTTCATCACAAACTACCTGTCTCTTTTAAGTAAATTGCTTGATATCCGTTTTTAAGTATTAAAATGAGGCACTACTTTGCATTTCCTTTTTAGGTGATCAGAGGTGGAAGAAGGTGTAAACTTTCCGTCTTTGAGCTTGTCGTTGGTGATGTTGTAATCCTCAATATTGGTGACTAGGTATATTAAAATTTCCTTTGTAATAATAGAATCAATGCCCTGCTTCATTTAAAAATTGAATAATTGTCCTCTGAAATATGCCCCTTTCCTTTTTAGGTCCCTATAGATGGCATTCTTATTACTGGACATTCTCTATCAAGTGATGAATCTAGTTTGACTAGGGAGAGCAAATTTGTATGTGTCTCTCTTGTTGGTATCTTAGTTTCTTGTCCTATTAGCAAGGAGTGATTTTTCCCAGAAGCTTGTGATGCTAAAGTTTGTAATATTTGCTCTAGGTATGACTATCTCTTTGTTTTCCTTATAGGTTACTAAATACCAGAAAAATCCCTTTATGATGTCTGGCCGTAAGGTTGCATATGGATCTGGTACCAACTAGTGAGTTGTTGTGCATGCTTATTCATTTGGAAAGAGTTGTGCTTCGTGATTGTGATTTTGAAGTATTGGGTTTCTCTATCATTAGTGTTTTCCTATCTCTTTGATAATAGGGAGGTTGGTTTGGACTTATGTTGCCTTATATCAGCTAACGAACGCGGGATTAAATATTGAGTGGGGTTTAATGATGGCTAGCATATCAGAGGATAATGGGGAAGAAACTCCCCTAAGGTATGTCTGCCCTGACTTGTTTAATTTTCATTCTATTCTTTTCCATGAGTGGTACTATCACAAATTTCACACTCATAGAGAGTCCCTGTTTATAATAGGTCTGCCTCAATGGTGTTGCAACTTTTATTGGCAAGTTTGTAAGTGCCTCAATGCTATTGCAACTTTTATTGGAAAGTTTGGACTTACAGTGGCAGTTGTAGTTTTTTTCATCCTCTTGATAAGGTAAGTGATTATGTACAACCTTTAGCTGTTTGCTCTAAATTATTTGTGTTTTGCACTTCCATTTTGTATTGACTGTAGTTTGTGTTCTGTTTTATTATATTTTTTTACAGGAAATACACACGACTCCAATGGGAAACCCATGCTTCAAGCAGGCAAGACCAAGGTTGGAGACATAGTTAACGGAATTGTTAACATCTTCTCCATTGAGGCAAGTCAGCATGTCCTACTTTTAGTATCTTGTCAGTATTATACTTGAATGGATAGTTTGTATAAATCAACTGTCTTTGTTTACAAAAATGTTGAGTAGTGTCATGTCCAAGGATTATAGGAAAATGTACAGAAGGGAAATACTAATGGAAGTATTTGTTTGTAGGTTTCCATTGTCGCAGTTCAAGAAGGACTTCCATTGGTAGTCACCTTGACATATGATTAATTACATAAGTTTTTCTAGATTTAGATTATTCATATTAATATCTAGTGACTGTCTATAATTTATTTGAGAGTGGTGTTTCGCTTCTTAACATGTTTTCTTGTCATTTTATTGACAGTTTAGTTTACATCTCTGTGAACAAATGCAGGCCAAAAATTGTGATGAAGATATGCCAATCCATGAGCTACTCCTAATGCAATCTTGTATTATGCGGGCCAATCCAAATTCATGTCGATTCTGGCTGATGTATTCTCTTCATTATTTTCATGCAAAGCATCGAATAAGTTTTCCTTTGTCATGTATTCATATATCAAGAGATTTGAGTTACCCTTTTTCAAATAACAATAAAGCTTCACAATATTTTTATGCCGAATTGTTCCCAAAATATCCACTTTTTCCTTTATCAATCTATCTAACCCATTTTTCGTATTGTTGTTTTTGTTCATTGTCCATACTAGCTTTACTGCTACGTTTTCATTGTTCTGCAAAGGGACACAATAGACATTTCCCGATCCACCACTTCCTATGACATTCTCTTCATCTAATAATTCTTCGGAAATATCCTTCTCAGAAAAGCTTAAATTCTGAAAAGATTTCAGAGTCCATGGATAATTATCCCTTTCATCGATCAAATCAAATTGATTTTGATGATATCTTCGCTGAAAATGTATCAATCCAAACAAGTAATAACAATGATGTGGCAACAATGAGCCCGGAGATAATTCCCATTAGTCCGGCCTCTTTCAGACGATGAGAATCAGAACAAGACTCAAGTATATTGTTATTATTATAATTATCATTTCCAGAGCTGTTAGCACACAGTCCTGGATTTCCTGAAAAGCTTTGTCTGTTTATTTCATTAATGAGTGAATTTGGAATAGGCCCAATTAAATCATTACTGGAAAGATCAAGCGAACTGAGCTTCAATGCACCAAGACTGCTTGGAATTGAACCAAATAGTCTATTGTTTGAAAGATTTAAGGAGTTCATATCAGCAATATATCCCAGTGCTGAAATTGATCCTTGCAAGTTCTTTTCTGCAAGATTAACAACAACCAAAGAACTACAGGAACCAACTTCATCTGGTATGGATCCCTCAAACATGTTGTTCTGTAAATGCAAATCAGTCAACTCTCTCAAGTTACCAATTTCTTTGGGTATTGGACCTCTAAAGTGATTATCATGTGCTTCAAGTTTGACCAATAACTTTTCCATGCCAATCTCTGGTACCAGAATCCCTCACAATTGATTATTCTGAATATACAACTCTGTTAATTCCTTCACATTTGTGAATTCGGAACCAATTTTACCAACAAAATTATTGAAGCTTAAATCAATAATTGTAACATTTGGCAGTCCCCAAATTCCTCTGGGCACTGGACCACTCAGATTGTTGTTTTTTACTCTGAAGTGAACCAAAGTTTTGCAATCTCCATATGCATTAGGCAGCTCTCCTGTAAAAAGGTTATTGATCACCAGGATTTTGCATATTTCCTCTGCACATATCTTTTGGTAGCGTGCAACTCAACTGGTTCTCATAAACATCGATCAAGTTAAACTTGGATAGACTGCCAAGTTTCTGTGGTAGTGGGCCTATGAAATTGTTCTCATACAGTGAAAAACCTACAAGATACTAGAAGTCCCCAAAGCTTTCAGGAATTTGACCTGACAGTTGGTTCACGTAGAGCCGAAAGGAAATGAGTTTTCTTAAATTTCCAACCTCCTCTGGAATATTTCCGCTAAGCATATTCTTTGATGCATCAAATAACTGCAGAAATGTAAGATTACCCAACTCTTGAGGTATATTTCCACTAAGTTTGTTGTCGTACAGCTGTAGTTGGTAAAGTTTATTGAGTTTGGAAAGTTTCCTTGGAATAGATCCATGGAGGTTATTGGTAGAGAGATCCAGCAGGCCCAGATCTGTAAAATTAAAAATAAAACTCGGAATTTCTCCTACCAAATTGCAGGAATCCAGGTAAAGCAGACTGAGTTTTTGCAAATTCATGAACTGTTTAGGTGTTTTTCCTAGATTGAATGGATTGTTTGCCAAGCTCAGAGAGGTCAACTCTGGCAAATTTCCTACAGAAACAAGGAATGGACCTGTGAAGCTGTTGATTGTCAAATCTAGAATTTGCAGGGATTTCAATGGAGAGAAGTCTAGTAAAGTACTGGACAAAGAATTGTTAGTAAGATTCAAGTATTCAAGCTTGCTGCAATTCATGAGAGCAGATGGCAGAGTCCCATAAAGGTAATTTACACCAAGTTGAAGTTTCTTCAAGTTTTTCAAGCCGCATATATTGGATGGAAAAGTTCCATTGAGAAATTTGGTTTCAAGTATGATTTCAGTGACCATACCTGTAGAACTATCGGAGGTAATTCCATTCCAATCTCAAGACGCATCAATAGAGTCTTCCCAGTTTTTCATGGGATTAAGAGGATCTTTCAAGCTACTCTTCAGCAGCTGTAAAATTTGAGTCTCTTGAGTAAGAGCTTGGGCTATGTTCATATGTTTCAAACCAAATGAAAGTAGCAAGCATACACTCCAAAAAACAATCTTGTTCTCCATAGTTTATTCTGTTTCTCACGACCCTATATTGCAAGTTCAGGCTATTGAGGGTATCTTGCAAGCTTACCTCTATTTATGGCCATAGTAATTTCAATTGATGGGTAAATTACTTATAAGATATTCACTCCCCCGTGATTTTGCAGTAGAGTAAACCTAACAATCTACAAATTTCACAAGTAGCTAACTACGTTTCATGACTAAGTCCAATTCAAGAAAATAGTCTGCAACTATGGACCTGCAATATCAATTGCAAAGCTGTCAACAATAACTCAGTTGATGGCCCTCCATCCAAACGTTTGCTGCTGAGCAGCAACCTAAACCGCCTAAACAGAAACGCACCAAATATGAAAATTTGAAGTTTACTTCGAATATTATTGCTCACCTACTATACTATTCGTAAAGTACTTATATAAAATCCTTTTCATCAAATTTAAACGCACCAAATATGAATGCAAATTTGAAGTTTATTTCAAATATTATTTCTCACCTACTATACTATTCGCAAAGTACTTATATAACAGCCTTTTCATCAAATTTTGGGCTTTTTGAGCAGTGACAAATGGGCTTTCGTTTCAATAGACTGCAAAGGAAATATGATACTGAAATCCATTCAATCAGGGAATTTAAAGTGGCAAGGCTAGAAAGAGAGGAATCTTGCGGAGATTCTACATTTGATGACAGTTCACGTCTTCTTTTGCTTGGATTTTATAATTTCTTTTGACCGCATGTTAAAAATTGTGATCCATTGCCGACAGTCGGTTGCATGATTCTTTCAGGAGAACTCAATTCCTTGAAGGGTTGTGTCACACTGTCAGTATGAGATATACCACATACAGTCCCGGATAGCAACTTAGCCAGAAACCTTCGATATAATTTTTTAAATTTTCCAATTTTAGGCTTACCTTCTTGTCTTTATGTTGATATATTGTATATCTTGTTTTCTTCATGCTATGTATGAGTTGTTGAGTAAGTTTTTAATTGAAATATTTATAACAATCATTTAAATAATTTTAGAAGGAAAATGATTGGTGCATTCAATGTTTTTTCTATTCTTCAATTAACTAAAGAAAATTGGGTGGTGCATTAACACATGATAGGTAAAAGAATGTCAACGAATTCATTAATGAATTTCTTTTGCCAGCAAGTTACATATTTGGGTTGTTCAAAATTAAATATTCCTCCCAACAAAGTTGTGTGGCTAAGAGAAACAACTTTGTCGGCTAAAAGAAACAATAGAATGTAGGTAGAAGTTATGAGGTGCATGTTAATCCAAAGTTAAGTAGAGAAAAAAGAATGTTACATAGAGTTTGTTTTAACAACAACATATTTACAAGTTTGGTTGGTAGTGAATGAGAAAACTCTTTAAGAAGCTTCAGTTGGAGTAAAAAAAAAATTGAATACTTAAAAGTGTTTGACCTATGTTGCATATATGCACAAACAAAAATGAAAGAAGAAAGAAGAAAGACTCATAAGGAAGGATTGAAGCTCAACTTCATTGGATATACTCATGATGCAAAGAGATCAATTATGTGGTCCAAAATCTAAAAAGATGCACAATAGAAAAGATGTGATATTTAGTGAGAGTAACCTAACCCAAATGAGTAGTAACTAAAATGGTGATTTTGTTGATGTGAATAAGTTTGTATTGGATGAAGAATCCAACAACAATCAATAAAAGGAACCCGTAAATATTCAAAAGAATGATCAATCACAATCATAGAATGTGTTTTTATATGTGTGATTTGTAGGTCTTGTTTGCATTTGGGTCTATAAAACAAAATTTGAATAAGATATTGATTTCTTCCACTATCTTAATCCAAGATTATGGAATGTGGAGTGTTTGATCTATTTAGTTTGATTAATTATTTTCATTATAAATGATGTACATTGCAATATCTCAATTGTTTAATGGTTACAGTTCTCTCTTCGATATCTAAGAAAAAAAATTGTTTTTTCTAAATAACGTAAGTTGTCAATATGTAGAATAAAAGGAAACCTTTGTTGCAAGAACCTCTCTTCGTGAAAATCAATAAGCATACAAAGAAAGACTTGATGCAATGACCAACAATATTCAGCAAAATTTCAATGGGTTCCTTGAGACATTCTTTGATTTGTGTGTTTTTCGTTAGAACCTTTTTCAGCTATTCATTTATTGTTTTGTGTGTTTTTCGTCATAATAGTTCATTGTTTTTCTACTTTACAAGTGAGATTTTTTTATTGGATTTTGCAGGAGTGAATTTAACTAAGTGGGCCATTGAGTATGAAGAGCTTGTTGCTGAGGCTTTCCCATTGAATATGAAGAGTTTGTTGATGAGGCTTTCAAGCTTCTGAGTATGGGTTAATTGAAGCTGCTATGGGATCTAAGTATGACTTAGAAACCAAGTACAAGTGGGATGGTTTAGCCATTGTAATATTTTGAAAAGTCATCACTCTACTAGATGATTTTCATGTAAAGTTATTTGGAGATAGTTTTTGAGAAGACTCATATTTATTGTAATACTTGACATTTCATATAATATAATTTAGGTGATTTGAAACTTATATGGTTGTACTTTATATTATTTATAAGTGTTGTAATTAACAAATTAATGTGGCATTGCTTAATTCATATGTGTATTAGATGATAAATAATGTATGATTCTTTTTTATTAATTTAAACATAATATCATATTAAAAATTTATATTGATTAATAATAGATACCATGAAAACTACTAGAATATAATAACTACACATAAAACAATTAAAAATGACTAAATTAGTGACGAATAAATGAGATTAATGACCAAAATTCGCATATAAAATGACAAAAAATTGAGAGATACGTGACCACACAATTAGATATAAATGACCAAAATAACGACCAAAATTTGCATACCAATGACAAAAAAACAGTTTTGGTGGCTAATTTACGGTCTTTTATTACGTGACCAAATTTGGTCATATTCTAGTTTGTCATGTGGTCATTAATTTGTTCATAAATGTGATTATATATTTGGTCATTGATTCAACTATATGACCAAATTAATGACCAAATTAATGATCAACTCACAAGCTCTAAACGACCACAATAAAAATGACCAATTTTGGTCACATAATAAAAGACCGTAAATTAGCCACCAGCGATCGCCAAACCAAAAGTGGTCATTGATATGCGGATTTTGGTCATTTTCTTTGTCACTAATCTCTCATTTTCCACTAGTACAAACCTAAGAATTTATTTTCTTCATTTCCTAAGAAATACTAGACCATAAAATGTAAGAAAGATATGGTCTATACCCCTATGGTCTTAGCCCATTGAGTTACACGAAGCATGGAAAAGAAATTAGTAGTGGGTGAGGAGTGTTTTTCTCTTCAAAAGAATGTAAACATAGGTCATTTGAATATCATTGATTTAGATCATGATAATAAAGAAGAGGGAGCAACATCAAATGTTTTTAGTATATTTGATAAGTTGAAAAGAAAGTTTCCTAAATATATGAAATCCAGCTCTTCAAGAACCAAAACTACTCAATATATAAGCTTGTATTGAATTGGAAAACCTTATAGGAGAATTGAATGATGAATTATATCTATTAACAAATATTGACAAGAAAAAGTCCTCCATTCTAGACATTCATCCTACAATAGAAATACAGGAAAAAGAAATTAATAATTTGAAGGAATAACTACAAGAATATGTAGTTCTTGATAGACATATTAAGGAAGAAAATGAGAAGTTAAGGATTTATAGTGAAAAATCCCAGCGCATGAATAACAAATTACTCTCTAAAAATAAGAAATTGTAGAAGTAGGTGAAGAAGCAGTGTATAGATAGGTAAGGAGATGTGTTGTGCATAACAAAACATTTAGAAGAAGAGGACTTGAACGGCTTGAGGAATGAAGGTGAGTGTCGGGATTACATCGAGCACTGGTTCAGAGAGGTAATGAGGCCATAATACCATTTCATCCTTTGAAAACTTTTGATGCAGAAACAAGTAATTTGGTTGGTGGTCCATACTCATGTAATCATTGCAATAGCTTTCTCATATGTGGATAAAGGTATATTTGTTGTCTTACTTCGCACCTGGTTACATTGGAAGAGCTCATATACTTGAATATATAAATATATATATATTACCATAAAAAAGTATGTATATAAATAAAAAGTTCCATGTTTAGTTTAAATATTAATGCTAATTCAATTTTTGTTTTATTTTTCAATAAAAGAACTCAAAAGAAGAACATGTTAATGACTAAACCAAAACAATTCAAATTCCTTATTTATTTCCATACATGCATATTTCTGATCATAACATTTTCTCAAGGATAACTTTAAATATCATGGAAATTTACCATTACTCTAAGGTCTATCTATACATATTGGTCACTTGTACATCCTAGATTCATCATCAAAGCTTGTTATTTAAGTATCTTTATTAAGTAGTAGCATGAGAGTAAGTGACATTTCTACCTATGGAGGAACACTATTGAATTGCTATATGAAGAGGATAAACTTAGGGACTAGAGGACAACTTTAGGTCATTGTCTTTTGGCATGAACTGTAATTTCAGGCTATTATAAATAATGTTACCAATGGGTTAAATCTAGTTGATTTATGTTCTTAGAAAACTTAATATACTCTAGTACCAACCGACTTCCACATACTTTAATAACTTTTGTAAAAAAATTATAGTTATGAGGCAAACCCGTTGGGGTACTGAACAGCCCTGCTGGTAGTGGGTTCACGTTGAGTAAAATCATAAATAAGGAAGTTCGGTAAATACAAGAAACCCCGTCAGTTACTGAATAAGCTCACTACCAGTGGGGCTATGCTTGCATGGTACCAAGGTAAACCCGTCGAGGTACTGAACAAGAACGTTGGAAATGGTGCAATGTCGAGTAAAAGAGGCATAGTAAACATATTGCTGTGCATATGGATCAATCAAACAAAGACCTTCAGTGCATATATGCGTGGTTAATCCATTTTATTTTTCAATAGAGAATAGTCGTAAGTTGAACTTAGACCCTGTTATCTAATTCAAGCTATATCTAGGATATCACTATCCTTGAAGTGGGACCTGGAACTATAGAAATTTAACAAACTAAAAATGTGAACTTTATCTCTATTCCTTGGAAGAAAATAAGTCTTTGAAAAATGAGTCAAAGATGACTTGTTTCATATAGGCTTTTTGGACCATCTATACCCTCATGTTTTCTATCTTGGAACACAAGGAAAATTCCCTACATAATTTTTATGGTCTTATTGATCATGTATGAGATATTTCTAATCTCAAAATCTATAAGTCTTTGTTCATTCTTATCACTTAGCATTTATCTTTCTTTTTCTAAAAAAAAAATTGTTTAGTTTTCTAGCTTCCTAGAATTGTTGTCAATTATTGTGTTCTCCTTAAACAATACAAGCCAGTTTCAACTAATTGATGGCCCGAGGACGTGCCATATATTAAGTCTGTGGGGGATGATGGGCTCTAAAAAGTATGGTTTTCATAATTTTATTTCATTAATTTCATAGCTCCCTCACTTGCGATTTAGTACATATATCCTTAAAACAACTATCTCTTACTTTATTTTATTAATTGAATCTCATAAATGTAAAAGATGTCTAAATAATTACTTTTGTTGTATTTAATGTAATTTCAACAATGATCCTAGTGAAAACACCCAAAATTACAAATGTCCACTCTTTTAATACTCGTTTCATTTTTCTTCAAGTACTGAGTTCTGCACTAGGCTTAATGATGAATTGGTTCCTTGGTTTGACTTACTTTAGTCTCCTCGTTCTTGATGATGTTGTATATCTACGCATGCAAATCAAAATGTTGGGTTAATGTTAAAGCTTTGGTTCACCTATGTTTTAAATTCAAAATGCTTTTAAATAAAACTTTTTATTAATCATGACAAATTAAATATGATAAATTAAATAAACAATGGCAATTTAAATGTGAAGTACTCATCATTTAAATAAATTAAAATCATGGCAATTTAATAAATGAGAAATATGCTTCCAGACTTGGAAATCCACTTAAAAATTTCAAACTATTAAATACATGGTAATCAAAGAAACCATTTAATGTTTAAATTTGATTAATGGAATAAGAACAAATAAGATTTATTTTATGGTATCTAATACATTGTTTTGGCTTGTTTTGGCTTGTTTTGGCTTTTTGTTATATGCAGGTCACGTTGAATCAAGGTTCATATCAAGATAACAAGTTACGGAGATATTAACAAATTAAACACTCACTCAAATCATACCATTCAATCACATATCCAACCAACAAGCAAGAAAACAACTCCATAATGAAACCGTCCGACACTTGTTCTAATACCTATTCCAGTACTCAATCCAACTCTCCTTTCATTTAAGATGGGAAGAAGATTCTAGGCTTAATGTTTGAGCAATAGGTGGGAAATTATTGAAAATGATTCAAAACCCACGTCATAAACGATCCCATTTTCCCCTTGTAGAGAGAAGATTGCAGAATTTCTCAACGGATTGGGAGGAAATCACATATGTTTTTGATGGATTGTTCCATATTTTGTGCATGACAAGATTTGTAAAATCAATGGTTTGTTGAGCAACACAGAGTTTTGATGATTCGATTATATCCTTCCCTACTTGTCTTTTCCTATATAAATATATATCAAATCTATTGAGAGGGAGGACTTATCAAGTGTAATACTCCTTTTTTATTTTTCAATAAAATACAGAGTTCTTTATGAAATTGTCATTTTTGTGTGATTGATGTGAATTGGGTCATGTGAATAGCCTTCTCTCAAGAAGGAAGGGTCCCCTTTTGATGAAGCAACGCTATGTGTAGAAGTAGTTCTTTAGATTATTTTCATTTAATCTATAACTAGTTCAGTTAATGTTTAGTATTCCTTTTTCCAAACAGAGTTGTGAAGATTTATTTTCTACAATTTGAAGAATAGTGTTTCTATTTCCATGTTCTGAGTTTGAAAGATAGAAAGTACAGTTGTTTATGATTTTAAATTACTTTGGCATATAAAATATGGTTAGACAATGATTGTTTCAGATAGTGCTAGTTGAATATGGCTTTGAATCTTGTATTCACAGAGATTTATTTTAGTTTTCAAGAGTGAATATTATTTGATTCTAATCTCATAGTATGACAGTCTTGTGAAGTTCAGATTGGAATATGAATTGATATCTTGATGAAGGGAATGATCTGAATACATTTTCTGAGTTTGTATATATTTATGAAACATGATCATGAACATTTATTAAGGTTTTATAGATTGTGTAAGAATTCAGATAGGTTGTCTACATTCATGTCTTCTGGTTAAAAAGATTGGCGCAATGATCCTATTATTTTGAATAGCAACACGATTGGTGAATAGGATTAACTAAATCAGTTCATTTTTCACACCATAGTGTGATTTCAAGTGAAATTAGTTTTATATTATGCATTTTGTGAGATTATTTGGATAGTTGAAGACTCCATGTCATGTCCCTATTCCAATAGGTCTACTAGTTAACAATGTTTCACCCACCTACTAGTTCCCTAGGTTGGAGAGGAGGCATTAAATATTGCAAAAAGGAAGCTATGGGTTCCAAGAGAACCTTATTTTATCATTTACACATTAATTTTGGTTATAAAAATAATAAATATAGAGAAAATAAAGTGTCATTGATTCATAAGGACATTTGATTCCTTTTTACAAATGCTATGACTTAGCCCCAAATTCAAAATTAGGAGTGATTGAATGATATTGGAAGGTGAAGAGACATCAAATGACATATCATGAGCCTGAGGATTCGAATTGGTGAGGAGGAATAACTCCCCATAGAATATGAAGAGTCTACGAAGAGTCATTTCTTCCCACACCCTAGGGGGAATTGCATCATAAATTGCTAGTAATTCTTCCCTTTTTTCCATCATGAGAAAGTCGAGTTGAATATGTTTATGACCTATCATAAAAATATCAAAGAGTCAATTGATTAGTCCTAATACTCCCCACATCAGTCCCTACCAAATTCGATACCCTCTTAAGCCATTCGAATCCCTTGGAGTCAAAACTAGTCTCGACAATTTTTCCAAAATTCTTCCTTTGTTGGGAATTTTTGAATTGGGACATTACACTCCATTTCTGTACATACTATACTGGCACCTCCAAGTTTACCTTCCTGGATTGATGATTTATGTTATATATTAATAGTTATATAATCATCTTGACAATCTCATATATAGATTAGGACACAGTCTTCATAATCATTAGATCAACATAGTGCAAACTGAGGCACTAATCACTAGAGAAAAGGATAATCCAGGTCTATGGATTCTTCAATCAGTTGAAACAATATTGGATCTGATCAAAAACCTGAAATAAAACTCAATTATTAAATTTTAATTCCTTCATCCTCTGAATGGAAGCAAGGTCACACCTCCCAGCTTGACTAGGGGTGCATCTCCCAAGTCTGAGTAGCACAATGCTCTTAATTCAATTTAAAATTGTCAAAAGTTCTGATAGTAATGTTCTATCATTGTTTTATAGAGAAATCAGGCTTCATGGTCGAATTCAGTCTTCGTGTGGTCCACTTCCCTCAACGAATGCACCATCAGGAGTTGATTAGGAACTTTCCTACATTTCCTTCTTTTCTTTCCTTCCTTTCCAAATTCCCTTCTTCTCTACCTTTGGAAACTGCACCCACCTTGTTTCCTTATTTTCACACTGACATACCTTTATCCCTTTTATAAACTACTCCCTCTTTTCTTTCCTAAAATTTTCTTCTATTCTCATTGACGTGATTTTACTTCCTTTCTTGCTTTGTGCATGTTGTTCTGGTTGGTTTCTTTTCTACAAGATTTTGTCTTTTCTTTCCTTTTTGTTTCCCAATATTCCTTGTTCAACCACATCATCATATGCACCCCACTTTTCTCATTATAGATTTATTTATTTTGAAATTAAATTTATTTATGAAATAAATACTTTAGCTTAAATTGCATTTCCATTTCTAAAGAAAATTAATTGCTCCTACTTAATTAATTTCATGTATACAAAATTTAATCCTCTCAATGGATTATTCTTTTCCTACATATGCTACCACATTGGTTTTCTAGAGAGTGCATATACTACCACATTCAACTTTCCCTTCTTATATTCAATGTCAAAATAAAAGGATTGGAATTTTCTTACCCACTTTTCTTGCCTATTATTCAAGTCATCTTGTGACAGGAAGTGTCTTAATCTATTACGATAAATTTTAATGACAAACTTACTCCCCACCAAATATCATGTAAACTTTACTAGTACATACATGATAGCCAATGTTTCCTTGTTATATATTGAGTAGATCCTCCCCTGTAGTTGCAACTTACCATTTTCAAAGGATATGGGATGCTCATTTTTCATTAAGACAACTCCAATCCCATTTCTTGAGGCATCACATTCAAGGACAAAAGGTTGAGAAAATTTTGAAATTTCAAGCATAGGACAACTACTCATTACCTCCTTCATTCTCTTGAATTCTCTCTCCTCTTCTTCATGCTATCTAAAAGCTCCCTATTTTGTAAGGTATGTCAATGGAGATTATCGTTTGGAGAAACCTTTGACAAAATTCAGGTAATAATCACACAATCCAATGAATCCTCTTAGTTCAATGAGGCTTTTGGGACTTGGCCAATCCAAAATAGCTAGGATCGTTTCCATATGGACCTTGACTCCCTTGTATCCAAACACATAACCAAGATATAAAATTTCATCCATTCTAAATTCACATTTAGACAACTTAGAATATAAGGACTAATTTGCCAAAAGAGTTAGTACAATGTCCAAATGATGGAGATGCTACTCCCAACTTATTCTATAGATTAAAATATCATCAAAGAAAACAAGAAAAAACTTATGGATCTTCTTGTTAAACATTCAGTTCATGCATGATTGAAAATTTTCTTGTGCATTAATTAATCCAAAAGGCATGACTAAGAACCCAAAATTCATGTAGTGACAATAGAAATTTTCCTTCTGAATATCTTCCTCCTTCATTTTGATATGGTAGTAACCGGAGCGGAGATCAATCTTTAAAAAATATTTATCCCCATGAAGCTCAACCATTAGTTCATCAATCCTTGGAATATGATATCTATTTTGACATTTATCTCCCAAGAATAAATGAATGAATTAGGAAGGAAATAGGAAACCTAAGAAAGGTTAAATTCATTCATATTATGCATAAATTGAATGAATAAGCCATAAATTTGAATATTGACACACTTCAATCGACAGGGGTTCACTCACTGTCGACACCCTTCAACGCAATCTCCCTAAGCACCAGCTTAGACAGATCTTACCCTGTCCAACAACACCTGCAAAATAGATGCAGTCTCACCCGAGATGTTTGAGGGAGGGTTGTAGGAACCTCATTTCTGTAGAAGGGAAGAGGACTTGTGCACTTAATCTCTCTCCATCACAATGAAAATCACAGATCAAGGTGGGGTTAACTTATAATATATTTAAAATGTCTACCATTATTTGTACCAAGATCTAGTATCCCAACATTTCATTATCCATATCACCTTAACAAAAAAGTTAAAATGTAATAACCCATTGACCACACAAACAATTCACATCATCAGATATGAGGAAAAACGTAGACAAATCTCATTAGTCATACAAAAGAAATCATATATAGATCGCATCATTTAGATGAAAAAGAACATCACAGATAAATCTCATCATTCAAATGAAAAGAACTGCATCATAATAGGTTAAGACATATTTTTCATCAATTCTCCTCTCATATTAGCTTTTAAGGTCAAAATACATCCCAAAATACATCCCTTGGTCAAAACCCTCAAACCAAAACTGCAAATTACAAAATAGTTCACAATCACAAAAGATCAAGATGCTAACTCTCATTCCACTTTTTTTATCGACTACATTCGTAACTCTATTTACAGGCTTGCACCTTTACAAAAAGGTCCACATATAACTAACTTGGACCAAAATTCGAACTACTTTCGACTAGGTTGACCATACTTGCCAACAACTTCCTCTTGCACATCCCATTGTGACAATTATCACTATCTCTTTCATCGCACCTTTCACACTCGATCTCCTTACCAACATGCTCCAAACATAAAATTTTGGATCGTCCTCAAACCACGTTAGCTGGATATTGTTGGCTCATTTAGTTTGGCTTTGACGTTGTCGTGTTCTGTGCGCATATGTTCAAACTCTTTGATTTTGGCACTCATCATTGTGCATTATTAGAATTATTTCTCTGTAGGATGATATTCAGATACTTGCAACACTTTGGTCCGAGCCTCCTGTGTGGTCGCAAGTATTTCCATTGCCTTTAGTGCCAATTACTCTACTTCCTCTTGGAACTGATCTAGTTGCACTATCCTGTGTTGGTGTCTCTCTCTCGCCTTGGTGATTCTCTGCAGTAGTGCCTTCATTACCTTCACTATTTGGGCCATCGTTCTTAGTGATCCCCACAATGCTTGTATTTGTGCCTTTTCCTCATTGAGTTGTGCACCCAATTCCTGCAGTTATTCATCCTAAATGACTCACATCCAGAACTGTGTCGTTTCTTCAGAAATGGAGTTGGTTGTTTTCTACAACTCTTTTAACTGCATTGACCCTTCCTCAATATTGGCTATTCATTATTCTACCTATTTTGGTGTTGTACTTGGTATGTAGCATTCCTACAAGTCCTCATTCTTTTTCTTTAAATCGACGACTATTCGGTGTATTCGCACTACCTTGGATTTTGTAAACATCTCCGTAGTGATGTCGAGAATTCG
Organism: Pseudotsuga menziesii; assembly: GCA_001517045.1. Classification (NCBI taxonomy): domain Eukaryota; kingdom Viridiplantae; phylum Streptophyta; class Pinopsida; order Pinales; family Pinaceae; genus Pseudotsuga; species Pseudotsuga menziesii. Next base: position 31,933 of record LPNX010031273.1, on the reverse strand, counting down.
TTCATAAGTGACTAAGATGATCATCTCCATCCATTCTTTATCATCAACGTCCTTGATTCTTTCCATTACCTCTGCTTCCTACACCTTTTTCATACATTCGATCTCCTCCTTCGCTAATGTTATTTACTCCTACGACTTTACTAACTAATTGTGCATAATTTCCTCATAGTCTGTGATCTCTTGGGTTGATGCATTCTATATACATTCTAGTGTCTGCATCGAGAGCTTATTGACATTGAGGATAATTTCTTCCAACTGCTGCATGGTTGTGTCGACATCCTTGCTTCTTGTTTCTACAACACGCGGTGGGATATGCATTAGCCGCACCCTTTTTCCAGTACTTCTTTATATAGCTCTTTGAAGTATATCTGTCTATGGTACCTTATCTACAATTGTATTCATTGGGGATTGCATCAATCCTATGACTTGGTGGAAGAACCCCGTGGACTATTGCTTTACCTCGGCTTGGATTTCATTGGTTGCAGTGGTAATCATGGCCAATATTCGACTTACTTGATCCTCCATCATCTTTAGCGTGTTGCTTGCTTCCCCTTACTCAAATATTTGGTTTGTCCTTCCTTCTTCTAGTTTCCTTTACATCTACGAATCCATCGAAATGGATGATGACTCTACTTGAGACTCTTCTTTAGAACCTTATTCCTTTTCATGATCTTGCTTGGCATGGATAATGGGTGGTAAGTAGGCCTCGGTATCCGATAGGTCATCGACATAGACAGCAACCTTCGATTCGGTCAGCTAGTCTTCAACAATGGCATCAAATTCCTCATATGTCAAATTGTAGGCCATTGTGAACCATTGGTGGTCCACGTCTCACCTTGCTTGGATATGTATTTTGTGTGGCCCGATTGGAATTCGTGCTACCCATCGTACTTCTTTGCATCTTCCTCGGTGAGATTCAAAAATTCCACTGTTGCCTCTCAAAACACATCATAGTATCAGCAAAAATGGATATTGCAGTCAAATTTTCATGCCTTGACATTAAGAACCCATAGGTTCTGACACCTCGCTCATTTGCACCTTCCAAATACCTCCACGTCCATCTCTTGGTAGAACTTGGGTTCCATCCAACCCATAAGCGCAATCAATATCAACAACCAAGAATAAGTAATTGGTCGCTTTCCCTCCTGTGCTATCATGGCATCTTCCATTAGTTGGTTCAAAAAGAACAATGACTTGTTCATTTGAACCCCTTCTATGCACTACTCCATGCAAGAATTCACTCCTGATGTACATTAATTGGGTCTTTTCTTCCACACAATTTTCACAACTAGTAGTTTTGTTGTGACTCAGAAGGCCTTGTCATGTATGGTCTTGATGAAATGCACCAGCTTGTCCCTGATGAAATCATAGTTCTTCTTGATCTTTGCAACTAATCTTTTGTCATTATACTTTCCACAAAAATACTGTGATGGATCAGCTCCTACCATTGGAAATATGGTGATTTGGGAGATGAGGTCAACTGTAACAGGGAATTTGGCATCCAACCAAAGGTATCCACCATGGAAGAATGATAATAGTTGATTCACAAACACATTTACCTCCATCAAGGGGTCAAAATGTGGCATATGGGTAACTTCCAACTGGGTCAATGGTTGCAAACCCTTGTCCCATTGCATCAGCGCCCTAGTGACTGGACCACCTTCCCCTTGGTGCTGCTTCTCAAATGGTTCTGCAGTTCATTATGCATATGCCAAAATCTCATGGTCAATGTAATCCAACTTCAACAAATTTGGAACGATGTTCATGGTGACATGTGCACCCTTATGGGCTGCTGAAATCTTAATTTTGTAGTGTGGATTCTTCGAGATCCGAACCGGTGGCACTTCTTCCTTCCAGAGTGGTACATAACTGGGAAGGTCATCAACCATTGGCCCTTTCTGTGCTATCAAATATTATCCTCCCGTTGTTTATGATTTGGATTTTTCCTCTACCTCTTCCTCTACTGCCCAAGTTGCGCTCCAAGTTGACTTAATTATTCTTTGTGGATATTTGGGGCGCTTTGCTCTCCTCTTCTTCTTTGGAAATCTTGTTAACACTTCTTGGATTTCTAGTCTTTCTTTGAAAATTGGCACACTTGCTGTTGGTGAGTCCTGCATACTACCACTTTAAATTACTTCATCCATCACTACAACTCTATCGCTCTCTCTCTCTCTCTACACTGCTCACTTACACTTATTTTTTCACTCACTTGCTCTCTGAATCGTTACACTGGTTCAAAATAATCTCCCTTGGATGATTCTCATAGCCTTGAGAGCGCTTATGCGAATGATTTTTCTCATCATGGCCAAATCCATCAATGATCTACCAAATCTGCCATCTATTATGCAACTTTAACAGTCCATTTCCTCTTAAATGTGTGTCTCGTCCACTCACATCGTCGCTCGTCAGGTTCAACTATTGCATTAATTACCTTATTTGAATGTATCTCCCTTCGTCATATTTCTCCATGCTCCCTTTCTATTGATACTTGCACATATTCCCTCTCATGTGACCCTTCTTGTTGTGATTACCTACTCCTCAGTGTATCTTACTCATGATTTTTTTTCACTACGCGACTTTTTAGACGTGGTGTCGCACCTGGCTATCCCGATAGGGATTTACCCATATTCCATTCACTAATTTTGTAGCAACGTCCCATGTAACTGTTGTAACTGCACCGCACATTAGAGGAAATTTCAACTCAAAATGGGCCTCCTAAGAAAATAATAAAATAATAGTTAAAATAATAAATTAATATTTATTAATTTTGGAGGAAGAAAAGAAAAAAACTACTTTTTTTGTTCATATTTTCAACATATCTCCATGTGATTTTACTCAAATTTTGATTGGGAGAACTCCTTGGATGCAAAATTAAATTCTTCATCCAATGAGTACTAACTCAACATACTTTTGACGGACCCCACTTCCCCAAAAACAAGAAATACCTGAAGAACATGATGATGAGTATTTTTTTATGATAAATATCCCCAAATATATCTCTTGTTCCCTGACTCCATATAGTACTTCATAAGTAAATGGTGTTGGGAATGAATCATTGAGACTTGCATCATTTAGATTCCAAAGGTCAACACAGATCTGAATTTCTCCTATCTTCTTGTCTTGAACAACCATGGGACTGATCCATTCTGACTCTTCCACAGGCTCGATGATGCGAACATCTAGCATCTTGTTGATCTCAGCTTTAAATCATTCCTTGTATTGTGGGTTCAACCGATAAGCACATTGCTTCACTGGGTTTGCATATGGCTTCAGCAAGATTTTCATTTCTCCCAAGTCCCCTAAAATCCCTTTCATCTTAGAAAATTTAGTTGGAAATAAATCTTGGAAGTCGTGTAGAAGATCAATGATTTTCTCCATAGTTTCTTCATTCCAATAATATCCTACCCTTGTGAACTTCAAGCCCTCTGTCATACCAATATTAACCTTCTGTATCTTAAGAGGTTCTTGTAATTTGTTTGTCAGTATCTCCAGTGCTATGATATATCGATTTCCTTCGGATTTTGTGATATTAATCTTCCTTGGATCATCCCTGTCATTAGGTTCTCTTGTCAAATTTTTAACATTCTGTCATCAACTGCGTCTGGTGTCTCATGTGATCCTGTTGGAAATGCCATTGAAACTATATCCAAGTTGACATTTCGGATGTGTTGAAGTGCACTATGTATTACTGGATCAACATTCGCAAAGCTGAAATTGTGTCTAAAACAGACGGTCAAGTATTCCCATGTTGTAATATCCTTTGTAGTTCTCTTGATACGTACCGTTGTCGCAGCATCTCATCTAGCATATAGACAAAAACATGTACCCATTATTCCTTTGGTCTTGTCACCCATGTGGTCTAACATGCGACCAGATAATCATTGGGATCATTCCTTCCATCATATTTCTAGGCCTAGTATTGCTTTGTTGCCCCAAATAGACCTTCCATTAGTCTCTGATGTATCAACCAGCCACCAATCGAGTTCTTCATTAGAGGAAATTTGGGGTCTAAAATGGGCCTTATAAGAAAACGCGCCAATACTAAGTTCTTGTGAGTTGGAATTCAAGAACCAATAGAATTCCAATTAAAATGATTCAACCATACTGGTTGAATTGACATATTTGTCTTAAAAAAACTATGTTTGTTCATATTTTCGACATATCTCCCTGTGTTCTTACTCAAATTTCGACCAGGAGAGCTCATTGGATGTGGAATTTGATTCCGCATCCAACGAGTACCCACACTACATAATTTTGACGGACACTGCTACCCAAAAAACAAGAAATACCTGAAAAACATGATGTCATCATCATGTTTTTTCAGGTATTTCTTGTTTTGGGGGTAGCGGGGTCCATCAAAAGTATGCTATGCGGGTACTAGTTGGATGCGAAATCAAATTCCACATCCAACGAACTCTCCTGATCAAAATTGGAGTAAGAACACAAGGAGATATGTCAAAAATACGAATAGAAAGAGTAGTTTTTTTCTTTTTTCCTCCAAAATTAATAAATATTATTTTATTATTTTAACTATTATTTTATCATTTTCCTTAGGAGGCCCATTTTAGACATCAAAATTCCTCTAATGATGTGTCACCGACCATCTTGTTGGAGTGGCCTTTAGTGCTTCCTCTAGTGCCAACAAACATTGAGGTTCTGATACTTTGTCTTCAAAAACATTGATAAACTTAGTCAAGTTGGGTGGCGCTTCATATGTTGGTAGCTCGATAACCTTCGTTGCAACCCAACGTATCGATTGAGGGGCTCACCCACATTTTCAAATTGATACTTCATGTATTTGATTCTACCAATTCTTCGGTTCATCATCAGTATCTGATGATGAAGAGATAATACTTCTCCATCCCATCTCCCCATATGTGGTGAGATGGATGTAATCCTCCAAAATATTGAATGCATGATCCCATACTCCCATGAATTCCTCCCTTACTGGTTTGACATATGCTCCTCCTTCACTCAGATCTAATTGGGCAATGATCCTCATGTCGCCATTCTCAAAAGTTGTCACTCTCTTCTTGAAGTTGATAACTGCCATATTTTCACTAGCCCATCCAATCCCCAATAGTGTGGGATATGAGCTACTTTCCCTAACGATTTAAATAATGTTGAATTCTACATAAATATTCATCCCTTCTACTTCGATGAGTAAATGTGGTACTCATCCAATTGGTGACACTCTGGTCTCATTTTCCTGTCGTAATTGTACAGGGAACCAAACCAACTGTGGTTTCCCCATCCTTTCCCAATTTTGCTTCGTCAATATATTGACATATGATCCTATATCCAAGATGACCAAGTCCTCGTCATAATCATTGATTTAGACATTCATTCGCATTTCCCTTCCAGTTTTCTTTTTGTGCAAAGAGTTCATGGCGTAGTCCTCTCACCCTTTGTCTTGTCAGTATAACAGACTCGCTATTTCATCTAGTGTATCGGGATCTTTTACTAATGACAGATAACTTTATAAGAAATTTCGTAATGTTCCAATCTTTGGCGATGGTCCTACCACAAGTGTTGAATCAAAAGTACGTGGAATTTCATAGATAGGTAACTTACCTGTATCTATTTTTATGACATCTATTGCATCAAAGAATGTTTCTTTCTTGCCATAGAAATCTAATTTTACCTTCGTTTGAGCTTCTAATTGGATCCATGGGAGTGGATTGTCATCTCTTGTTTTCACGCCTCCTCGAGTTATGACTCCAACATCTGCAGGTTGAGTCGTGGGTTCTGCCGAAATTTCTCCTATGGTTGGTCCTTGATTCTTATTTTGATGCTGGTTCAAAGTATGGTTTTAATTTTGGTTCACATGTTGGTTCACATTCTGATTCAGCTTTGGTTGTGTCTTGTTCTTAGCTTACCACTTCACAATTAACTGTGGGAAATCTTTGACAGTGTGATCTGCGATAGTGCAATAGATACATTGGGATTGTATGTTTGGGAAATGCTTCTAGTAATGTCCCAAAACTCCACAACTATAACACATCATTGATTCTCGACCTTGTCCCATAGCAGCTCCTCGAATGAAGTCTCTATTTCTACCACCATGAAATCCACCTCAGAATCCTCCTTATGGTTGACACTATGGTTGGTTAAACTTATTATGCTATTGATTAGGCTGTTGTAGAGCATACTGTGGTTGAGTATACTACGGATGAGTATACTGTAGCTACTGCTGATTATACTGCATTTGATTGTACTGTGGTTGTGACAGAGAAAAATATGGTTGTTTTTGCACAAACTATCGCGGTGGCTACGGTTGCAACCTCTTCATATTTTGGTGTTCTTCTCTTTTCATGAAATACGTATCCATTGTTCTTTATTGGAGCAAGTCATTTGCTCTACATTTGTCCCCTTCATGACCAATTGATCGACATAAATTGCGAAATATATTCGTCAGAATTGACACAACCTTTTAGAGGTATACACATTCCTCATGTCGATTTCCTCTACTTTGATATATCTAACACCATGTTAAACTGCCTTGACTCAATGGATTAGGGGCTCCATCCTGTAAGTATTAGTGGAATTTTGGACATTGATCCTTATGATCTCCTTCTATACGAAATCATGTACACCATACTTATTCATGAATGTCATTTCCATTCTTGATATTCTTCAATATAATCATTAGATTCACAGATTGCAATTGGATCTGATTCATCCCAACTCCGGTTTCGCCAACTAGTAAAGCCTCCATCTTCATCACAATTTCCAAAGCCTCAGTTTCTGTCACAATATTCTGCCACATTAATTCCATTCAGATGTGTGGCACCAATGTTGCGATGAACCATTATTTTTTTGTTGCACGTCACTCATTTTGAAGCTAACCTTAGCCATCAGCATCTTGAACCGCTGATCAAAATTCCATACATACTCGTTCCACTAGTACAAAAAGAGGAACTAGCTACTAGGTGACTAAAAATTTTAGTCACCACAGGTTTTTCAAGTGATTTACTACTAAATATGAGCAATTTTGATTAAACCAACTATAAACGACTAAAATTAACGACTAATTTAGTCACAGGTTAACAAATATGACTAAATAATAACTAATAGAGTTATAAATGACTAGCATAAATGACTAATTTAGTCACGACATAAAAAATGACTACGTAGAATAATATGAGTTAGTAATTTATGTTAGTCATTTTTAATTGTGTCATGGAAAATTTCAATTGTGACAATGAAGTGTTACAATTTAGTAAATTTTGTAAATTGTCTACCTTCTATCTCTGAACATGTGCAGGTTAACAATTCTGAATCCAAAATGGAATTCATGGGGTTAGGAATATCTAGTGTTTTTCCCAGGTGGTCGGGATAGTGTTAGGTTGTTCATGTGGATTATTGCAGACGATGTGCTTTAGATGTTCATATTTCTTTCCATATATAATATTGGGATCCCAAATGATATATATGTTGGAATACCCTTTTTCTATAGCGGTGCCATGCACCTCGATCTTCAGAGATCCAACAAAAAAATTGCACAAAATTTATCTTGATCATCTAATTTGTGACATCTTGGCAATGGAAAAGTTGCAATTTTTGACAAGAGCATCTAAATATATATAGATCAATTTAGTTCTAGTGCTCGTTATGTCCTAGTCATGTGTCATAGCTCAACAATAGAAAAAAATTGCAATTTTTTATGAGGGGGTATATATATATATATATATATATAATTTTAGTGCTAGTGATCATGATGCCCTAGCAAGACACTAAATTGATGATTCATTTAATGCCCAGTCTCCTTTCATGCAATAGTGACTCCATTTTTCCCTCCATTCCATCATCTTGATCTCAAAATAAGTCATAATTGAGAGTGCAATAAGAGTAATCCATTGTTGTTATTCTATACCCTTAAAAAATACTCATAAATACATGATATTATTTTCTTTAATGGATTGCTAACCTACAAAAAATATTTATTACTAAAATGTCTCATGAATGTCACTTAAAGTCACCATCAAAAATGATTTTCTCACCAATTTTCATTATTCCATCCCTAAATCTATAATTTGGAGACAATATTTTAATTTATTTTCTTATATATATGTTTAAGTTTTTGTTTTTTTTTGCATTTCTAAAGGTCACCATCAAAAATAGTATTTTAATTGATTTTCTTATATATATGTCTGAGTTTTTGTTTTATTTCATTTCTAAATTTAATTTTTATTATTTTTGTTGCAATTAGATGGTGTAATATTGATATTTGATATTAACAGTTTTATTAATCTAAAATAATTCTTTTTTTTGTTTTTTTTCATTTCTAAATTTAATTTTTATTATTTTTGTTACAATTAGATGGTGTAATATAGATATTTGATATCAACCATTTTATTCATCTAAAATAATTCTTATCAAATTTAGGATTGATACAAATTTCTTTTCTTGTTATTTTGAATGGTAAACTTTTTTTTTTCATTGTATATTTAGACTACTAAGTTATTATATACATCCACATAACACCCTTTATAAAAATGAAAGAAATTGCACATGCATATTTATTAGAGAAGAAACCATATTTATTTTACAATGAATCAATTTGATGAAATGGTCATAAAAAATTCTATATCTATTAATTTATTTATAGGGTAAATTTGTTTTTTTTCATTTATAAAATTAATGAATATATATTCTAAACCGGCCAAAACCTAGCATTCGAAGAAGTCACCATTGAAGTAATGTCGAAACGTGATCATTCCAAGAAGTCACCAATGCCAAAACGGTTCAGCATATTTTGATGTGCCCCCTTCTGGCTCGTCTGTTCCTTGCTTCCACTCATTGAGGTAGTTTTCATGTTAATCATTGATTTGATTTGGGGTTTGAGAATTGCAAATACTCACTATAAAATTTGATCAAAATGAGATGAATTTGCCATGTGGAGACTTTCAGGGGCATACATGAAAACTAGTACTAGTGGGGAAGTATCTTGTATTTTTCCATGGAAGAGGCATATTCTCCAACATTCCCAATCACTGAGGATTTGCACACAAGATAAACCCCATTTGTACCCTATAACACCTCATTTTGGATCCACCTAGGATGATGTCATCTAGATAATGGTGTAGTCCCCATTAAAGGTTGGGATTCCAAAAGCCTTGGAGGGAAAACATATGGGAAGGATTTATCCATCACTACACCAGTGTGTGCGGTCATTCAACATCTCCTAATCCACAGAAACCCTATAATGTATATGTCCACACTGCAAGCTATATTTCTTCTTCGATTTCGAGTGGATCCCAATTGGCCATCGTCGGGCTTGGAAGGGATATTTACTCATCAAATTTCTCTTAGTGGGTTAGGTACAAATTTGAGGAATTATACAATATCACTTCACAAGCAATATCGTAGGGAAAGATTACATTGTTTACTTCTAAATCTTCATATCCAGGAGAACTATCAAGCTAAGCGG
>LPNX010031273.1:0-17500 GCA_001517045.1 Pseudotsuga menziesii | reverse complement strand
ACAACTAACATAAAACTAGGAAATTGCCACTTGTGGTTTGATTTTAGAATTTGACTACACAATAAGACTCTTATTATTAATTGTAGATCATTTCTTTTTGTAAGCTAGCCACTTAACTTGTGGCTAGTGGCCTATCGACATTCACCAGCCACTTAAGTGGTTGTGCTAGTAATTCCATTTAGAATCAGATTAGATATACAAAATAAGGTTACAAACATGTTGAGAGGTCACCAGAGGTTTGATTGACTCATATGTTTTTCAGAACAAGTCTTATTCATAAAGCATTCCTTTCTGATGTTTATTAGAACAAGGCTAATGCATTCAAAAAAACAAATATACCAAGCAATTTTTAGGGCTATCTGTTTGTCAATATCAGTGTTTGGAAGGACATATATAAAGTTCCATGGGCAAGCCTGGCACTTTCTGAATAAAAACAACAAATCTCAAAACATATCATTTTGTTGAGAGGATCTACCCATATTACAAATTCATGCTTCCACATTAAGAAAATCTCCAGTTATTATATACTTAGTAATCTTCTCTTTCTCTTCATCCCCTCCCTCACACAAATCATGACTACCTTTCACTTTTTTTTTCTCATCCAACATAAAATACGACACTGAACAAACTACCTCAGTTACTGGATTCTTGTAGTCAATGTGTGTCACATGCATCTCTACATCATTTACATCAATCACCAACTCAAACATCCTATGAATATTTACAAATGAAATATCTTCATGTGCAGTTACTCTAGCATACTCACTTCTTTCATCTAGTAGGTTATCTAAACCCCCTCCCATTTCTTCCTTTTGAACACTCTCAAGGGACTCCTCTTTGACATGATTCACAGTAGAACCTGACACCCAATGGCTTTGTGTATGTCCCAAAACATCTATCACTTCATGACAAGATCCATTCATAGTGTTATTCTCTCTTGGCCCCTCAAATGACCTATCCCTGTTTCTTGAAAACTCACACATTTTATCTTCTGTGTTATCACTTGCATCCAGATTATTAAGGAAGCCTACAAAGGTGCATTGTTTCTCCCCATCTACTAATTGGTGTAGCACTCCTTGCATTTTGGATACTAAATGATCCTGTTGTGAAGACACTTTGGCATGCATTTTTGTTTGATATTCCTCGCTTACATCAAATATCAAATCTAGCATTTCCTTGATGTTTTCCAGAACAGTATGCTTAGGTGAAACAACTTAATGTGTCTACTTACTCTCATCTAACAAATATTATGGGGTTCCTCTCATTGGTGCTCCTACAATAGCCTCCTGGGACTCCACTTAATCCCTCCACAGCAACACAGTCCTCATAAGGCTCAATGAATTGTTTCTCCACATTTTCTTTCTTATTTTCATGCAATAAAAAATCTGGCATCCCCTGAATCTGAGTGTGTTTAAAATATTTTCTCTCTTGATGAGAAGATACATCCAAGGTGGCGTTGTCCAACCTCTTTTCAATTTTCATGAATGGACACAAATATCTTCCTTATTTATTCCCTACCTCCATCCAGTTCTTGCTGCTAATAGATATTTTTCTTCCTTTTGATTTGATGTACAATCTTCTGTTATTTTTATATTCAACATCATAAAACCATAATGGGAAGCCTCTTGCACATTGTTCTCATCTCTTTTAAACGAGCATAAATCTAACAGTCCTTGCATTTCTGGACAAAGAATATCTTCCTGTGAAACCCTGTCTAGCTGCTTCTCTTGCCTACCACCATCACCTTCTTCCCATACAGAATCTGACATTTGAGTGTCTACTTGACCAAAAGCAATGCTTGCTTCATGCTGAGATTAAACAAAAGGATCAAAATCTCTCCTTTCATGGGGAATTATCACCGTGCTTTGATGCTTGCCTCTTTTCCCTTCTCTTCTATCGCGGGACGCCAAATAGTTTCCAGTGCTCATCCTTTCTATCTCCTCTGCCCACAGAGAGTTCAAGAGCATTTCATCCTGAGACTTTTCTGCTCATTCAATTTGAAAACCCAAACCTTCATTTCTGCTATTCTTGTTTCCATCATTTACTTGTGGTATTGAATCTTTATTTGGTGCTAGGTTATAAGGATAGGAATAGGCCCGGATCATGGGAACATATTCAACATACTTGTTTTCTGCAGGCCTGCAACCCATGACTGAGGAGGTATTGATCGCAAAAAATGAACCATGTTGCTCAGAGAAATTTGACAAAATTCATAGCTCTTTAGTGTTTTCTCTCAAATCCATCACTGACTGTTCAGAAACTTGTTGATTCTTCTTACCTGTATTCTCAAACTTAGGTTTGTTCTCACTTGTATTCTCAAACTCATCTCCCAAAATGTCTGACATTTTGAATGTAAAGACTCTCTCTTTGATCCCTATGACAGACTCCACATATTAACCTCTGCTCGATCATCTGAGCTACTTGTCAACTCACCAATGTCTGGTCCAAACAAGTTTCCTTCAGTGGTCAGATTCTAGGGTGAAACCATGTGGGGGTAAAATCTTGATAACCGACATTCTAGGACTAGTAATTGTCCCAAAACAGGTTACAGACTAGAGTGTAATGTGTAGTCATGTGCATCTCCATGAGGTAGATCACTTTAGTTATTTTAACCAATTACATAGTTAAACCAAAATTTTCTCCGTATCTTTATTTATGTAAAGAGTCTTCATTTTTTTCGAGGGTTATGTTTGTTTTTCTATTATTGTAATCCATTCAGTGTAGACATTCATAAAAAAGGGTTTGTATAATTGTCTCTAGTGGCCAGGAATGTATGGTTCTTTTTGTCATCTGGAGCTTTCACAATAGGGACCCAAGAAAATTGTATTTGTTGCTTGTATGCCAGTAGGATAAGGTGTTTCTTTGGTCAATATAGATACTGTGGATGGATGCCGCTAAGTGGAGTTTGGACCTCAAGCCCTAAGCCATGAGGTAATAAGTGTAGCTATAAAAAATTTAGTTCAGTTAGGTGCAGTTGTTTGTGGCGAGAAAGGCCTAAAAAAAATAACTGAATCTAGCTTTAATCTCATCAAGCTGGGTGTAGAACCTCGATTAGGGATTTTGAGTTTTTTGGGTGGAGAGCTGTTGGGTCGACAACTAATGCAAATGAAAATATATTTTTTTGTTTTTTATATATGTTTTGAGGTTGACAGTATTGATCCATGACCTTGTGGTCTGTATTTGTCTCACTCTGCCCTACAATTACCTATCTCTCTCTCTCTCTCTCTTAGGTATGTCCATTGTTTCGTTAGTGACTTGTCTCCTAAGAGACAAAGTGTGATCGTATTATAAATCTGAGTATAGAAATTAAAGGTCTAAACCACAGTGTTTTCTTCTATTTGTCCATTTATAATATTTTGCATGTGCTTGACTAATTCTGTTCATACATATCCTAGGTAACTGTAATTGATGGATGTACATAGTGTTGATATGTAGTAATCCTAGCTTGGTTTGGAGAAAAATGGGTCATAGCATCAACTAAATGGATATTTAGTTTTGACATTAAGGAATCATGGAAAAAAGAGTAAACAAAGCTCTATAATTGAATCACATATCTTGAATCACATAGACTTGGAGAAGGCTCAATTGGGTCTTGGGCACAACTATAGCAGAGCCAACATGAAATTCAATGTCAATAGAGTGGATAACATGGTTATACAGGCTATTAGTTTTCTCAATACCTTGGACAAGGACATCAACACCTTCTGCATGAGAGTAAGGTATTGCATGTTTAAACTTAGTGTTGTTTTTACTTTTTTTTAGGTTTTATATGAAACAACATTTAAGATAGTTTAGTCAAGGTCAATTCTAACAGCTGTCAAGTTGAGGTCAATTTCCCATAAGTGTCTTTTAATTCTTTAGTTAGGACTCATGAATCATATTTATATTGAAAGGTAAAAGGATTTGTTTATTAACTTAGATTTATATCAGATCCATGATTTCTTTGTTCTCTAAGATGTGTTTTAAAATCACTATATTTGATATTCCCAAGGAATAAATAAAAATATACATTTGACTAGTCCTGTGAGGACTCAAGTGTGCTAGATATTGTTTTTTTGTCCATCATTCAAAAATAAAGAAATTTAAGAAAACTATTAAAAGTCTTCCTTATGTATTCTCTAGGATACTCAATTTGTCATCAATACAGAATTGAGTCAAAAGAGTCCTAATATCTAAACCAGCAATACAACAAGATGAGCATAACCAGTGTCTACATCCCTCAGCTATGACTCCGAGCTAATCTTCCATTAAGTGGTTGTTAGTACAAGTCTTTTCTGAATCAGATATGAAGTGACTTTTCTAAATTCTTGTTTGGTTTAGGTACCCTTCTGTAACAATAAAGTATATTTAGAAAGCTTATCTGCCATTGAGTTGAAATCACATATCTTGAATCACATACGCTTGGAGAAGGCTCAATTGGGTCTTGGGAACAACTACAGTAGATCCAACATGAAATTCAATGTCAATAGAGTGGATAACATGGTTATATAGGATATTAGTCTTCTCGATACCTTGGACAAGGACATCAACACCTTCTACATGAGAGTAAGGTATTGCAAGTTTAAACTTAGTATTGTTTTTACGTTTTTTGGGTTTTACATGAAACAACATTTAAGATGGATCAGTCAGGGTCAATTCTAATAGCTGTCTTTTATACAGGGAAAAATATCAGAATAATGGTGAGGTACCATTACTGGAACAATCCCTAATCATGGGAACATATTCAAGATACTTGTTTTCTATAGGCCTACAATCCATGACTAAGGAGGAATTGACTACAAACAATGAACCATGTTTCTCAAGGAAATTTGACAAAATTGGCAGCTCTTTAGTGTTTTCTCTCAAATCCATCACTAACTGTTTAGAAATTTGTTGATTCTTCTTTCCTGTATTCTCAAACTCATCTCCCAAAATGTATGACAATTTTGAATGTAAAGACTCTCTCTTTGATCCCTTTGACACACTCTTCATATTAACCTCTACTCGATCATCTGAGCTTCTTTTCAACTCACCAATGTCTGGTCCAAAGAAGTTTCCTTCAGTGGTGAGATTCTAGGCTGAAACCATGTGGGGATAAAATATTGATAACCGACATTCTATGAATAGTAATTGAGCACTAGGTTATAAGGATATGAACATGACCCAATCATGGGAAAATACTCAACATACATGTTTTCTGCAGGCCTGCAATCCATAACTGAGGAGGAATTGAAAGCAAACAATGAACCATGTTGCTCAGAGAAATTTGACAAAATTCACAGCTCTTTAATGTTTTCTCTCAAATCCATCACTGACTGTTTAGAAACTTGTTGATTCTTCTTGCCTATATTCTCAAACTCAGGTTTGTTCTCACTTGTATTCTCAAACTCATCTCCCAAAATGTCTGACAATTTTGAATGTAAAGAATCTCTCTTTGAGCCCTTTGACACACTCCACATATTAACCTCTGCTTGATCATCTGAGCTGCTTGTCAACTCACCAATGTTTGGTCCAAACAAGTTATCTTCAGTGGTCAAATTCTAGGCTGAAACCATCTGGGGGTAAAATATTGATAACCGACATTCTAGAACTAGTAATTGAGTGCTAGGCTATAAGGATAGGAACATGCCCCAATCATGGGAACATACTCAACATACTTGTTTTCTATAGGCCTGCAATCCATGACTAAGGAGGAATTGACCGCAAACAATGAACCATGTTGCTCAGAGAAATTCGACAAAATTGGCAGCTCTTTAGTGTTTTCTCTCAAATCCATCACTGAATGTTCAGAAACTTGCTGATTCTTCTTGCCTGTATTCTCAAATTCAGGTTTTTTCTCACTTGTATTATCAAACTCATCTCCCAAAATTTCTGACAATTTTGAATGTAAAGACTCTCTCTTTGAGCCCTTTGACACACTCCACATATTAACCTCTGCTCGATCATCTGAGCTACTTGTCAAATCAGCAATGTCTGGTCCAAACAAATTTCCTTCAGTGGTCATATTGGCTTCATCTTGTTTGGTCCAAACAAGTTTCCAAAATTGTTTTAAAAAATATTTCACATTTATCTTTTATGATTTTTTATTTTCTATGTGCTATTTTTCTAGCAGCAAAACTTCGGAGTTCTATGATGTTACAAATCCTTCATAGCAACACTGGGGACTTTGTTTACCTCCACCAGTGGAAGAGGCTTCCTTGTTTGGATCAGCTTCTTCAAATAAATTGAGCAAATCACTGGCTCATGTAAGTGACTTTAGGATTTTAGTATAGCGTACTTTCGTCCAATTATCTTTAGCATTTGTTATTGATATTTATGGAGACAGTTTTTTCTATGCGTCCATATTAGATTATTTAATAGCTTCTGATTCAGTCCTAAATAATAATTAATATAGAAGCTAATGTGTATATTCTTTAGACAAATTATGTTTTACTTCAGTGATTGTCTTCTAGATTCTTTATACATGGCTTCATTTTCATTTCCTAATAATATATACCTATTCATATTTCCATGTAAAACTAGAACACAAGAGGTAATGCTGAGACTTCACTTTCCAGTGGAGCTGCTAGAAGAGCAGTTGTATTGCCAGCTAGTGCATCTTGGTATGAAATATGTTTCTTATCATGGAATATTTGTTTACTTTTCCAGCACCCCCCTAGATTGTTGCAGAGTAACATTACACATTAAGTTTAGTGAACATAAGCTTCCATATGATTTAGGAGTTTGTGTTGCAATATTACATATCTTACTGAATATTTAGACACTAATGGTTGTTGCAGGGGCTCCCATGCTGCATAGGAAAATAATTTAGTATGAGGATCCTATTTTTTCAGGGATTCTCTAATCCTAAAACAAGTTCATCTCATTCACTTTCAGTGTCTCCAACATTAAATCTCCTTGCCTTGGTGGTGGAATTTGCGGCATCAGAGTTGAGTTCTGATCATGGCAAGCTATTGGTCAATAAGGGTGGGTAGTCATCAACATTTATATCTAAAAAACATATTGATGCCAAACCTAATGCAATGAGTGGAACAAATATAAAATTTAATTCATGTGTAAATACCGTTGGGGAAGCTTTCCATGGAAAGAATGCCAGTTTAGTTGATCCTGCTATGAAATATAGGAGTCATGAAGGTTTTAAAAGTATATTAAAGAATTCAACCTCGGACACACACAAGGGTTCATCTGAGCTGGGCAGTGGGCACATTGAAATAGAAAGAAGTGAAAGAACATATGCAACTTCAGTGTCATCTAGTATTGTCTTAGTTGGACTTTCTAAAGATGGCTTTCCAATCTCTATCCCTCAAAGAAATAATTATGTAGTTTGTAGATTGATATCTATCATAAATTTGTTTGAATATCATCATTGTCAAGAAATAAAAACTTCTTAAAGGGTACTAGCTCAATGGTAGAGCGCTTGCCTAATTATAGGCAGGAGGTTGGTGGTTCAATTCCTCCGTGCCCTATCATAAATTTGTGACTACAAAAATGACTAAATTCGCATATATATGACTATTAGTAGCTAATTTCCTGTATCTTAGTTGTATTTAGCTTAATCATTAATATGTTAACATCTAGTAGTTTATTTAGTCATATATTTGGTCATTAATGGTTGCAATCAGTGACTAAATCAATGACTAAATCAATGACTAACTCAGTGACAAAATTAATGACTAAATCATTAACTATCAATGACTAAAACAATGACTAAATCAATGACTAAAGCAATGACTAAATAAATGACTAAATCATTGCCTATCAATGACTAAATCAATGACTACTAAGTCAAGCTATTAATGACTAGTGAAATACGACTAGCTATAAGATAGTGGAAATTTGCTACTATTAGTCACCGTCTCAAAAATAGTCATTTATAGCATCATTTTAGTCATTTTTTTAGTCATTAATTTCTTATTTTCTACTAGTGTTTGGATATTGTTTGATTTCCTTCAACTCAACAATGTATTGGGACTCAAATTTGGGTTTTCAAAATTACTCAATTAACTCAGTCCTAATCTATGCTAGTGTCTTATGTTGATGCATTGTCGACACTTGTACAAACTTCATGTACCTATCCAATGTTCAACCTAAAAAGGTCATCGTTGTTGGCCTTTCTTGATATCTTCATCTTGAACTTGCTTCACAGTCCATACTGCTTTGCATAGAAACTAATACTTCACAGGATATTTGGTCTCGTTTCCATGGAATAAAGTTAGTTTTATGTCATCACTTGCCATTCTGGGCCTCCTTCTAGTATTCTGTGATCTGCTACTATTACTCCCTTGGTGGCACACCAAGAAGTCTTGTGATGATCTCGTGTTTCTTCGTGAATGTGACACAGTGCATGAAGTAGTAGGTACGTTGTTTCTTTGGGTTGGTCCTTCCTTGATCTCTACAGTATCCTGGTCCTATCCTTTATTTCTATAGGGTCTCTTAGTCCCTTGTGATTTTATCTCATATTTTCTTGTTCTAGTCGCACAAGGACTCTCCTCAGTCCTCTGCCTCTTCTCTTGTTGAAACCTCACTCAACTTCGTATAATACCACAGTCTTCCTCGACTTCCGTCACAGTATATTTGTAACTCCCATCCATGTATCCTATATCATTCCATCCAACCCTCGTTTATGTAATACCCATGACCTCTACACACGAGGGATTTACTCATCGGAGTTCATTTTCAATGTTTTTTTTTGTAGATGAGCATCTTAATCCACAATTTCAAAGACAATAGAAACCTTCATCTTGGTCCCTAGAATAATTTCCTATCTGCGTCACTATAGGAATTGATTGTGTCAACAACAAACTCAGTGATATATCCTTCCAAAATGTTGTCAATCCACACTTTGACAACCCTTAACGCCTTGTTGTTTACCCTTTTCAGTCATTGAATTAGCTCAAGGGTATAGTAAGTAGTTTCTCCTCCTTGAAAATTATTTTTCTAGAAGGTAAGCTGCGCTAACCACTCATACAAGATAATCAAGAACTAGGCAAAGAAACTTTCATGGATATCATAGTAGATATGTCATCCCAACCACTCTTTTGCTGTCAGTTTGGAGCTTTGGTTTTCTTCTGTTTCAAACTCTCGGGCCTTCTGATCAAATGAGTCCTTGATATTTGGTTTCATCGGGTGCCACAACATGTCCCCTTCTACCTCACACTATGGTACCGGAAACAAAACTATTTATTGACACACTTCAATTGATAGTGGTTCACTGATTGCCTAAACCCTTCGACGCAATCTCCCTAAACACCATGTTTTAACCTATCGACCAACACCTCTGAAGCAGATGTAGTGTCACCCGAGATGTTTGAGGGAGGGTTGTAGGAACCATATTTTCATAGAATGGAATAGAACTTGCACACTTAATCTCTCTCTGTTGCAATGCAACTCACAGATTCAGGAGGGGTTAACTTATCATCTATCCAAAATGTCTACCATTATTCGCACCAAGATTTAATATCGTAATATTTCATTATCCATATCACCTTAACAAAGAGGCTAACATGTAAGAACCCATTAACCACACATATACTTTGCATCATCAGATATGAGGAACAATATAGATAGATCGCATCATTCTTACAAAAATAACATCATATATAGATCACATCATTCAGATGAAAGTAACATCACATATAGGTCACATCATTAAGACGAAAAGAACTGCATCATAAAATTTTCAGACATATTTTTCATCAATGCTCCTCTCATATTAACTTCGAAGGTCAAAATACATTGCTTGGTCGAAATCCTCAGACAAAAACTGCATATTAAAAAACAGTTCGCAATCACAAAAGATAAAGATACTAACTCTCATTCCTCTTTTTTTAGTGACTACATTCCTAACTCTATTTATAGGCTTGCACCTTTACAAAAGGTCCACATATAACTAACTTGGTCCAAACTTATAAGTACTTTCGACCAGGCCAACCATACTTGTCGGCAACTTCCTCTTGCATAGACCATTGTGACACTTGTCGCTATCTCCTTCATCACACCTTGTGCACTCGATCGCCTTGCCAACATTGAAAAAAATCATAACTCCTTTGAATGAGCACCTACTCTACATTGATCAAGATCCCTCCATGTGGGATCTTATCCCATGATGAGAAACTCAAGTGGACCTTAATGCATGGGTGGTATAAATATTGCATTCTTTCCACTCGACATTGTTGGAAATATTAATTACCCATAGATCTACATTAGGTCTCAACCGATTCAGTCAGAGTCTGTAGGAGGTACAACTTCTCTCAGTATGCCTGACATGATGAATAGTTCACGTCTCTCCATATTTAAGTAGTCAAATTTTATTTCTGAAGTTAAGTTCTTAGGTATAAATTTATTACAGTCTGTAATGTTAGTTGGTAGCTTCCAATAGAAGCAAAATTTTAGACTATGTATATGTATAAGAAGAATGGAAAATAGTGAGAAGAGAGGAGAAGAAGAGAATACCAAATGTGCGGAGTAGTGGAGAAGAAGAAAAACTCTCAGAAGAGTTCATGAAGCTCATTACTTTTTGTTTTGGGAAGTGTCGAGAGTCGAAGCCCTGTAAAAGGTGAAACATCCTTGTAATTTTCAAGTTTGTAATTGTGGTTGTAGTTCTTTGTTATGTCACAACAATATATAAATCCATAGTTTATGGTTGAATGCATGTCTTATTTATGCCGCACATCTTCTCCATAATTTCTTGTGTGAATGTTGTTTACATTTACCATTTTTTGAAAGGCACAAAGAATCCCCAAATATTTCACTGTGTAAAAGTTTAAGTTTTAACCACAGATTGCTCGACACAAGTCTGATTTAAATATTTTTTTTATATGATATTGTGAGGTTGTTGCAATCTATTTGTGTTGAGGTTTATCCCAAATTATGGGTTGGTTAAAAGTATTTCTCATATTATAAACAGGTTAATTTTTAGGGGCGAAATTTCACCACTTGGCTATTTTTTGTTTTTTTCAAAAAATAAATTCGCTTTTTAGTCTATAATATCATCTATATTTACATAAAATATGTTTTTTTAATCATAATATTTGCCAAAATTTACACATTTCAGTGTTAATTGTATGTTTTATATTTAATATTCTCCTACCTATCTATAAAAATGTTTTTTTCAATCCAAAACAATCGCCTAGAATACTATACGTAAGTATAATAGTAGAATACTTACAAAATACCCTAATTATAAGTAATTATACTAGATATCTATTTTCATAAAGTTCCTCTAGAAGTGGTCCTCTCGAAGTGGGACTTGGTTGCAACCAAAAGTAAGTTGTGGTAAAATCCCCTCAAAGTTAAGTGGGTATCTATCGAGGTAAAAGTATGTCGACGAAAAGTAAAAAGTTGATTCATGTCGTAGTGAAGTATTTGAGACAGTAGTCTGTCACACACAAGTTTGTCGCAGTAAATCCCTGTCGTAGTAAAATTACGTCTCAAGTATTTTGGTCAAAGTTAACTCGTCAAAGTAAAAGGTGCAGTGTATCAAATTTAGTGTGTCACAGGTCCAAAACAAAATAAAAATAAAATTTCTTTCTACGTAGTAACTCAAGTTTACTATCTTAGCTCTCTCTCCCCACCACTGACACGATCTAGTATCATAGCAGGTTTAGGAAAGAAACATTGTATTAAAAGGGAAAACGTAATTTTATAAGGAAAATAGAAATGGCTTCCACTTCTGGTACACACATGTTGAGTTTACAAACTCCAATTTTCTTGGGAAAGAGTTATAAGTATTGTTGTATAACAATGAAGGCTCTATTTAGAGTTCAAGATGTATGGGATATAGTCCAAAATGGCCATATAGAACTAGCAAATCAAGTGACATATAATAATCTCGCACAAGCTTATAAATATTCCCTAAAAGAACAGAGAAAGAAAGATGGAAAGGCTATGTTCTACATACACCAAGCAATGCATGAAAACATACTCCCAAGAATAGAAGTAGCAAAGACATCTAACAAGGCATGGAATACATTGGAAACAACCTATCAAGGCTTGGACAAGGTAAATACTTCTAGATTGCATATTTTTAGAAGAGAGTTTGAATCTCTTTCAATGAAAGATACAGAGTTAGTTGATGTAATTTACATTATATTCCTTGGTATGATAAACCAATTGAAATCTCGAGAAAATAAACAAGAAAGAAGGATTGTTGAAAAATTTCTTAGAACTCTTCCCCCAATATTTGAATCCTTGGTCGTGATCTTTGAAGAAACAAAATTGCATGTTGCATTTTACCATTGATGACTTAAAATTCTCACTCATCAATCATGAACATATAATCAGTAGATCAAATACATCATTAGAGGGTGCATTTTTAGCATAGTCATCCTGAAGTCGTGGAAGAGGTCGGGGGAGATATAATTATAGAGGAAGAGGAAAGCTTTTGTTTAGAAGAGGACATGGCAACAATCTCATAAATTTCATTGGTAGAGGACAAAATAAAAACCCCAATCATCCATGTGGTCACAATTTTGATAAGTAAGAAATACAATGTCATTATTGAAAGAATTTTGGTCATTATGCATATGAATGCAAGAAGAAGAAGTATGACCATGGAAAGCAAGACGAGGATGAGTCGAGCAATACTAGAACTTTGATCAACACATTAGTGTTGGCATGTTCATCCCTAATTGAATGCAAAGAAGTGACTCCATGAAAGTCCATGTGACATATATTATTTATATTTAGGATGTAACAATCATATGACTAGTAATTTAAATGTGTTTCCCAGTCTAGATAAATTAGTTAAAACTGATGTCACACTTGGAAATAATTCCCAAGTTACTATTTTGGGAAAAGGTATTGCTGGTATTCTAACCAAACAAGGGGGGAGGAAGATTATTCCTGATGGATATTATGTCGAAGTCTTGAAATAAAATTTGTTGAGCATTAGATAGACGATAAAAAAGATTATAGAGTCTACACGGAAGACAATCAATGTGTGATTAAAAAATTACATCCAAACAACCAATTGATAGAAAAAGTAAAAATGAAAAGAAATCGCTTCTTTCCTCTGATAATAGTGCCATACATTAAAGAAAAGGAAAATATAGGAGCTTTGTTCAAGGTAGAAAACAAATAATAAAACAAGCACTGCAACAAAGAATAAAATGACAGCACTAAAATTCAAGCAACATTTCAATCGTAGGTTTAGGATGAGTCCTGGTTGTGGCATTTTAGATGTGGACATCTACATTTTGGTGGGATGAAGCTACTATACATAAATAATACAGTGAAATTATTTCCATTAATCGACAAACCAGAGAGAGTTTGTGAAGGTTTCATTTTTGGCAAGCAGCATAGAGATACTTTTCCAGTCGAAAAGTAAGAGAGAGCACACACACCACTTGAGATTGTGCACTCTAATATTTTTGGCCCAATGTATACACTATCCATGGAAGGATGCAATTATTATATTAATTTCATTGATGATTTCATAAGAAATAGATGGGTATATTTTCTAAAACATATATCTAATTCATTTGGATATTTTCAACAATTCAAGGCACTCGCAGAGAAGAAAAATGGATACAACATAAAAATATGAAGGATGGACAGAGGTGCTGAGTATGTCTCAAATGAATTCCTAAATTTTTGCAAGACCCATGGCATACGCAAGAAATTCACTGCATGGTATACACCTTAGCAGAATGGTGTCACAGAGAGAAAGAACATTACCATTATGGAGATGGTGCACAACATGATGGAAGCCAAGCATTTGTCTAATGAATATTTGGCTGAAGTAGTCGCAACTACTGTATATATTATGAACCAATGTCTGAAAAAGTGTGAAAAGAAAAGTGCGTCAAGAAGCATGTAATACTCCAAAAATTCGTAAAGATTTAAAATTTTTCTTATGACATTAAATGTTTGCAATCGTCACTACTAAGGAACATTTAACTGTTAAGGGTTAACCTAAACAAGCTTAAAGTAGAACTGATTCTTTTGTTAATTTCTATTTCTACATACTTAATTTTTTTCTTTCATAAATCATTGTTAAGGATTTGATTTAGCAGGTTATGATTTGGAACAACATGAATTGAACATCTGCTTAATTACTAAGTGCTAAGTTTGTTTACTGTTTTGTGAAAATATGAAGGAACTTCAGTTGAGTCCAAGGCTTACTTAGATTTTTAGCTAATGTAGTGAAATGATGCTTCTATTATAGGTATTATAAAGGTAAGACATTTTGCAATGAGTTTCTGGATCAAGATTATTATCTCAACTAGAATAAAATATAATGCTAGTAAATTTGTTTATTTTATAGCTTTGATCAATTGAATGAGGTATCATTGATCTGTATATTTATGTTTTAAGCAATTTTCTAGTAAACATAAGTATTAGGAAAAATGAAAATAATCCATTTGTTCTTCCATTTCTCTTCAACTATAACTTGTCCATCTAACTTTTATCTATTTATTATCAGTTGAGGTCCTGTGTGTAATTGTTGTGAAAGGTAATTTATCTAGCAGGTCCTTTAATACTTTATTACTTGATACTGAGGTAATTCAAGAGTATTTGTTTTCAACTATAAACGAGTTAAGTAAAAATAGGAAAACCTAAATCTAGGTATATTCATAAAGTACAATGACTGACATTCACACATGGAACTAAAAACCTAGTGCATAAGATAGTCTACTAATTGTTCTAGTACTTACCAACTAGCGATGCAATAATATAAATTTTGTATCTTTAAACTATAGTATTACTGCTTTTTGTGTAAGAATAAAAGGATGATTTTCTACAAAAATATATCCAACTTAACCTTCATATGATCTTCATCTCATAAGGGAGATATATGAATCTAAGTTTAATACCTAGACTAACAAAATCAAGCTATACATCTTCCTATGCTTGCAAGCACACATACATAAATGATTAAGTGTTTTACAAGGTCTTTTTACAATTCTATGGTTTCTCACAAAGTGTTGTTTATTATGCTAATCACAGTTGAAGAATTATTTACACAAGTGTTTACCCATTTCCAAAGATTGTAGAACATAAATATAAACATTAGTGTAAATACTACCTCCCTACATTATTCATTAGGGTTATAATATGCATATTATAACAGAAATATATTCAATTTTATGAAAAAGGTTTTAACCATAGTTTCTATATAAAACGCTATTGTGTCGAGGCTTCTCCAAAGGGGTCTTGAACTATAATTCAATACCCACCATTCTCAAATATATCGAAAGCCACGTGGTAGGTGATTACTGGATAGGGTTTTGAATTTTGGAGTTTCAATATAAAAATCACCCTAAACCCTAATTTCTCGCATTTACATATATTTTACCACTGCTTCAGAGTGAGAGTACCATAGGCTTATGGCCGCATGGCCCTAATATTTTTGTTCTACTACAAATGAAAACTTTCACTCATATGGCTTACCTTTACCTGTGAGAGTCCTTAACTTCCATGCTATTCTTTGCGTATGAGGGTTTTACTGCCATTCTTTATCTCTGTGGGTGTATGGTATTTTTTTCCATTACCAAGCCTCTACATGAGCTATCCTTTGGCACTGGTGTAGTGGTAAAAATCTGTAGTGTGAGCTCATTTTTTGGCTTACCTTGGCATTGATTTAGACTTTCTCATTAGGGTTTCTTGAAATTGATTCCTTTGTTGCTCGGCGTAAATTTTTTGGTGGCTAGGGTCTATTCTTGTTACCTAGTACTGGGCCGAGGTCAAGTTCTTCAAGTAAGACATTTTTCTTTTAAACAAAATTATAAATATTTTGCACCGTTCACAGATTATTTCCTTAGTTACTTGTATGAGTTTTAATATTCAACGGTTTCATTTGTGCAGGTCTTTGAATTTGGATAATGTGTGCTAGAAACCACCGAAGAATACCTTGCAAGGACACCATGCTTCGTGTCTACCCTGGTAAGCCTCATTCTTGCCTGAGGTTTCTTTTCCACTGGTTGTATGGGATTTGGTTGTTACAGTCCCACCGGAATATGACTTCATTTTTGGTTATCATATGTGTTGTTTGTTTAGAAAAGCCATTTGGCCGAGACTGTAATGTGTTGTTAAGAAATTTTTGAAGCCCTAACATCTGTATGGTGATGAAATACTTTGGGGCTTTCATGGCCGTGACTTGATAAAATACTTATGTGGCCTTCTCGGCCGTAGTTTGATTACAAAAAATGTTATTTTTTAACAGGATTTTAAGCCGTGTCTTTTGTTGTAAAAACGCCCTTAGGTCATAACCTCTATGTAGACAGTATTTTTGATAATCAAGATAGTGTTCAGATGTTGTTTATAATTTGAATAATATTAAAATCTTACTGTTTGTAACTTATATAATTGATAATATATACATACTATGTTTTTAAGAAAAATGATGGCATGCTGTGAGATTTTTATCTGTTCTGGTTTATTTTCAATTCTTTTTAAATTCACCTAAACAAAGATATTTTTACTCCAATGATATTTTTTTTGATGTATAAATAGTTAAAGAAATTTTAAATACGGGCTGATGCACAATCATGGACTCCTTTAAGGACACTTTAGATGCCACATAATACTGGAATAAACGGAAAACTCTGATTTTAGGTGACAATTAGGGGTACTTCCCTAACTTATTTGAAGATGAAGTAAAAAGAGAAAACATAGGTAATTGAATCAGCTCTCATAATATATAGGGTTTATGCAGAGAAAGTGTGTGCAAATGATTATAAAATTAGTTTCCGTGAAAGTGGGTTTTCAAATTTTCAGCACATCTTAACATATATGTTTATGCGGGTGCAGCAATATATGAGGTAAATGATGTCCATTTGAGATAAAATCTTGCATACATATAAAGGACATATGGGCCTAGTGCAACACTATTTATTCGGAAATTTTCATGAATTATTATTTTTTTTATTAATTATTGAAGTCAGAAAAGCTTGAAATTAAAACCTTATGTGCGGGTGCAACACTTTAGGGGCAAAAATTAATGAAATCCTTGATTTCTTAATATAAGATCACAGAGCTTGATCTCGTCTAGTGCACCATATAGTTTTTATGGGAAATGGTGATGGAAATCGAAAGTTATATAAGAAACAATCAATGTATGTATTCTCAAAAACTAACGTGTGTCATTTAGAAAAATAATTATAAATAAATAAAACATAGTTTTGTAGGAAAAAATTATATATTCAGAATCGTCATTTCTTACTCTACAATATCGTACGTTTTCATAAAAAAATATTGTGTATGTCATATCAAAATAGGGATCTAATCTGAGCATATTGATAGAGTTCTAAAAGACTTGAGCAATAGCCCTGGTTGATTTGTCCTAGCCATTGGGTTCGGTACTCCGAAGCTGCTTCCAAACCCAATGCCAAACCTTAATCCCACCAAATATTTAAATTTTTAAATAACGCATATGCAATATAACGCATATGCGATATAGCCTATCCATATCGCATGTGCAATATAACGCATATGCGATATGGATAATCTATATCGCATATGCGTTATATCGCATATGCGATACATAGAATTACATTCATCAACCTCAACCTCATGTCAA
>LPNX010031260.1:254266-281368 GCA_001517045.1 Pseudotsuga menziesii | reverse complement strand
AGCATCACTTGTAAGTCCATGCAATTGACTGGACCGTCGAACGGTAGTAAAAATAGGGGAGGATAAATAGGTACAGGATCAATGCTCGTCGAGAGTGCAGGAGCTGAGGGCCATGGGTTAATTTATGGAACTTCCTGACTAACTGGCTTCACGATCTTAGGTTTATTCCTTGGGCTATCATGACCCTACAATAAGCTCTACATCACATAGAAAAATAGCTTAAAATCGCACCGGTGGTATCATCCAAGTATTCAGTACTAGAGGCAATGCAGTTATTACGGTGTCCCACAACTCAGATGTCCCCCCCAGTCTATTAAATTCACGTTATTCCCCGGACTCAGAATCAACAGTTTATAACTTTCCCCGTTTGCTTCCGCTTTACAACTGCTTGCTAGACAACTTGCTTATCTCTGGCATGCATGCAGGGATGTTTCAAAACTTATGGTAAGATGTAACACCACCAGGTGTTCTAGACTTATGGACCCCCGACCATTAATGAACTGAATTATCCAGTGCTTGTTTAGTACAATAATTACTTGCTTTAAGTAACACTTTTTTTCATCATATTTCATATAGGCTGGCACCCTGAAGACAATGAAAGAAAGATCTTCGTTGCTTGGTACCCAATCTTCTTGGCTGCAAATAATTTTTTTTTTTTAAATTCACTAACCATCGATACAGCGACGGTAATCCGTGGATATAGAGACGGCTGCAAATATTTTTTTTTTTTTAAATTGACCAACCGTCGATACAGCGACGGGCATCCGTGGATACATCGACGAGGCAACCATGGATACATCGACGGGAAACCGTGGATACATCGACGAGGCAACCGTGGATACATCGACGGGCAACCGTGGATACATCGACGGGAAACCGTGGATACATCGACGCGGTTCCGTGGATACAGCGACGGGCATCGGTGGATACATCGACGAGGATCTGTGGATAGAGCGACAGCAAAACGTGGATGAAGCACCGAAGATCCGTGGATACATCAACGACAAGCCGTCGATACAGCGACGATGAGCTGTGGATACATCGACGGCCAGACAGGGATACATAGACGGTTAGGCGTGGATATAGCGACGGATTACATTGTCGCTCTTGCGACGCAAATTAGGGGTCGTCGCTATTGCGACGAAAAAGTTTCCACGGAACAAAAAACACTTAAACGTGGCAATATCCACGCTTTTCCATGGATATTGCCACGTTTTTCCGTGGCAAAATTGATCACTTGTACTAGTGCAAGTTGGTCAACGATGATTGTTATTGAAGAATTATTTATTTTAATAATTAAATGGACGAGATACCTATCCAAAGGAGACTATTGAATGAGTTTTCACAAACCCACTAGGAAGAAACAATAGCTGTATAAGGCTAGTTGACAAGTCGTAGCTCTAGTATTTTAATTTCTAGCTATTACAGTAAGCGTAATCCCTAAAATTGTGGTCATGTTCCCAGAGAGGGGGAAGTTATCTGATGGCTCACTTAATTCCAAAATAGACCCAAAGACTTAGGTAATCATATAAATCTCATCAAAGTAAGCAGGGGGCTCACTACTCATTTTGTTTCCAAGTGAATGAACCTTGTGACTACTGGAAACTGAAAAGTCACGCACACAAGGAATTTGATGAGGGGATAGCTAAAGTGGAATTATTGAGTTAAGTGTGCTACTAAGTACTAAGTTACACCAATTTTTTGTGTGGGATATTATCCAATGATCTTCATCCTAGTGGTCTAGTGAACAGGCTCGAGGGTCCTAAGAAAGTAATATTGGTTGCTTCAGGGGAAGGTTGAGTGGAACAATCTCATTTGGCTGTTTTTCCCCTTCTGCACATTATCCAGGTTGTAATTGTTGTTAATTATCTGAGATTTATTTCTATGTTTGTATGTTTTAGAAGTATGCTCAGTAGCTGGAAAACTTAAATTGATAGTTTATTACCTATGATTTGTACTTTCTATATGAAAATTATTTATAGATGTGTTATTAGCTACAGAGTATTTGGAAATTAGTCTTTATTGTTCTAAGAGGAGAAACCTGAAATTAATTTACTCAATTTCCGCGACAGAAACCTGAAACATTGATGCCGGGCATCAACGTTGATCCCAAGGCACATCAACGTTGATGTTGGGCATCAACATTGATGCCGAGCATCAACGTTGATGCCCGGGATCAACGGCATCAACGTTGATGCGCTCGGCATCAACGTTGATGCCCGGAATCAACGTTGATGCGCCCGTCATCAACGTTGATGCCCGTCATCAACGTTGATGCCCGGCATCAACGTTGATCCCAAGGCGCATCAACGTTGATGCCAGGCGCATCAACGTTGATGCGCCCGGCATCAACGTTGATGGTCGGCATCAACGTTGATGCGCCCGGCATCAACGTTGATGCTCGGCATCAACGTTGATGCCCGACATCAACGTTGATGCGCCTTGGGATGAACGTTGATGCCCGGCATCAACGTTGATGCCTGGCATCAACNTTTCTATATGAAAATTATTTATAGATGTGTTATTAGCTACAGAGTATTTGGAAATTAGTCTTTATTGTTCTAAGAGGAGAAACCTGAAATTAATTTACTCAAAGTAAATATTTAAAGTTTACTGATCTAATTTTTTCTTTTAGGTCATTCTTAGCTAAAATGATTATGTTTCCTTCTCTTGGTATTTTAACTATAGTTCTTCTATATCATTTTTCTTAATCTACTTTATTGATAATATTAGTGGTAATTCTCTGTTAGTCTAGGTTTTAAAATAAAATAACATCTATATTCAGTAAAGACTAGTGAAAACCCTATAAAAACCTATTATAGAGGTTATTATAATATATACATATAATTATAGATATTTATAAGTAAATATACATAAAAATGATAAATCATAATAAGGATTAAACTCTTAGATAGTTTTGTAAGGTAATTATATAGTTTCTTAAACTAAACTAAATAGTGCTCATTCTAAAACATATCAAGGGTTTGAATCTGTAATAGAGGATATACATAGTATATAGGTACATGCTCATGATAGATTCTTATCGAAATAAACATAAAAACATCTAACTAAAACCATTAATTTAAAACTAAGATGTTTTGGCCCAGAGCCTTACACGTTATATTGTAAATACATTTTACTGCAGCTACAACTTTTTCCCAAATTTAAAAAAAAATTGGACCCTCCTTTTGATTTTATGTAGGAAAAGTTTGTTTAGTATTTTTAAACCTTTTCTAGAAGTCCATTTTTGCCGCTTGAGAAGTTGATTGTCGGAAGCTCAATCAACTATTTTTTTCCATTGTTTTGGGGGTCGAATGATCTAATACTATCGTTATTTTTTACGACACCATGGAAACTATGGAGTCTTGGTTTAATTTGAATGCCTAACTTTGATTTGTTTTCGATGATTTTTCACTATCAGAGGTTAGTTGAGCAATGAGTCGGGGCGATATTTCTTTACGCAGCCGCCGTTGCGGAGGGTAAGTAATGAACGTCCTGATGAATAGAGTCTTATTTTTGCCGATGCACGTTTATCTCCTTTGTTTTAATGTTGGCATTTTTTGTTTTATCACTGTCAGAGCATTAGTCTTCTAACTCGCCGCCATTTCGAAGGGCAGATGGAAAATGTTTCGACAGATTAGTTCTAGTCCTTGCCGATTCCGTGGTTTATTGCTTTTTCAGTATTTTTGTTTTCTCTTTGCTATCGAAACGGTTTATGACTTTGATCAGAAGCCATAGTCTGATTGTTTTTCACCGTTACGACTCCCTAGTGAACTGACCATTCGACATATAGTTGTTCCATTCATCGATGGTTTGTTCTGTTTTCACCGATGCCTGGGTTTATTGATCAAACTTTTTACTTTTCGATGTTTTTTTTTTGCTATCGGAGTGGTGTTGATGATTAATCATAGGGCTACTCCTTTGTGTTGCCAACACAGTGGAAGCATTAAGCTTTAACTCGTCGATCCATAGTCCTTAGTTCTTTCAATCGCCGATGATTTTCTATTGTCACAGAAGCCATAGTTAGTCTATCTCCCATCGTTGTGGCTGCGTAGTACACTATCTCTCCAATGTTTAGTTGGCTTATCTACCGATGCATTAATCGTTAGTCCTTCGAGCCTCTGATCGCTGATGTTTTTAGTTGGTCGCAAGGCTCATAGTTTGTCCATCACCCATCGTTGCGGCTCCTTAGTGAACTAATCGTCCAATGCTATAGTGGTTTCAATCCCTGATTGAGGTTTTTGCCATCATCTTTTCACTAGAAGGTATATATATATATTGGGGCATGGTATTTGTTTATCATTATCCTAGTTGAAAATTTGTCTTTGATCTGTCCCTGTCGAGTCAAACTATACCAAAGTGATTAGTTGTCAAGATTTTTTTTGTTTCGAGTGCTTCCGTGGAAGTTCCAGACCTTCCCGTCGACTGCACAACTTGCTTACCAGGTAGTCCAACCATGGTTTCTCCTTAATTTTAATTTTACGGGTCATTTTGGGAACTAGGGTCTTCCCTTGGCTAGGTTTTCCTGCCATTGTGTAGTTAGCTGTAGAAAATTAATTTTATTCTTGAGTCATGAGGTATCAGTTAGCTTGATAGTTTTGGTGGTGGGGTTTTTCTTAAGCCTATTTTTGAGCCATTATGGAAGCTCAAGCCATGTTTGATGGTTTTGGTATTGGTGCAGACAAGCGTTACGCTATCTGTACCGAATTTTGTGGGGTTATTTATGGCCATCCGAGGAGTTTTCATTTTTCATAGGAACTTACCCTAGTTTCGTGGAATGGTGAGGGGGTTTTCAACATTTTGGTTGAGCTAGGGATTTCAGTATTTTTTACAATTGATTGGGTGGTTCATGTTATGCAAAGATTTAGAATGCATTTCAGTTTAAGTGATGCATTTGCTATCAAGGTCATGTTTTATTTGTAGATGGAATTAGAAGTTTTTAGACCTAGCTTGCAGAAGTTCCTTTTGTCTATTATTTTCTATTATCCATTAATATTCTGATAGTTTATTTGAGAATTCATATGGAAGAGGTAAATGGTTTGATATGGTTTTTCCTCATTCTTGGAACGCTAACTAATAGCTCCAATGATCTAAGAACATGTTTGGTTTATGATAGGGTAAATTCTTCAAAGGAGATATGTCTAGAAGACAAAAGGAGAAGGCTCCTATTGTAGAGGGAGAACCAGATGTGGAAACCATCACCAAGGTGGAATACATTTATGAGGATACCATAGCCACCACTAGAGTAGAGCTAGATTACAAGTGGGGTGAAATATACCGGATGATTGCAAATCAAAATGTGCCTGATGCAGGGTTCGAAGAACTGACTATATATGCAAACATCGAGAAGTATGCTCTTATGAAAGTGGCCACAAGGCCTGAGTTGTTCCCGTGCTCAGAAGTGATTGGTTGGATTCTACCTAGGGCAGATGTAACTACTATGATCCTGGAAAACATTGCCAAATAGGGCTATGCTGCATAGAATCCTACTTATGTCTTAATGGCATATCACCTACCTCCTGCTCAAGTCTACTTAAGCGAAAGTTGGTTGAAAGAGATAAATTTGGACCTGATTGAAACAATCAAAAGGATTATGATACCTAGGAATAACTTTCAAACCAGGCCATCAGGGGAATATGAAACAACCACTCTCTGAACCCCTTATAGATTCATAGCACTTATGCTGAATATATTTTTGGGGAGAAATCATGGAAAAATATTCAAATTGGGATGGATACCAATTATTTTCAATGTGGCCACTCAGGGGACAGTATTCAACTAGGGAAACATAGTGTCTAATATCTTCTTAGCCTGCATATCTTCAAGTTTGGGATGGGTGTCATAGAAAAGGCCAGAGTTCTACATGAGCTCTATCTTAGTGGACTATTTATTATGTACCCAACCATTTCTAGCCTTGATGTGTAACAGGGATAGGGACAGAACCCTTGTATACGTTCCATACAATTTATTTTGGGCACAAAAATATTATAGCCACTATAAAGAGATACGTGAACATTTCATTATGCCTTTGTGCACTTTAATCTTCTTGACATAATGCAGCTACATGTCAGAATAAGAGTTCAAGGTTATTGAAGAATATGGAAGTTATTATCTGATTGACAAGGGGATGGATATTAGAATGTATGGTGGCTCTAGCGCACCTTCTCTACTCCCAAAATATACCACTGATTATGTGTTACATAATAAAGTATTTAGGAAGGTATACATTGATGGTGTTGGAAGCTTCTTGTTCGAGCATAAGAAGGTATCATATCCTGCATACCTTTCAGGATAGGGAGTTATAAGTTTACAAAAGTTAAACAGACTGCAGAATTTGTGTAGGAAATGGAGCACTTTCATTTTGGTGAAATGAACTTCCACAGGAATGACTCCCAAAATAAAGTTGTAGAGCATTGCAAAGAAGCAAATGTTCATTTTGAATACACAAATTTCCGGGACACGGATGAATAAATCTTCAGGAATGCAAAGAATATGACTGCATTGAAGAAGAGATTTAAATAGAAGATCACCATTGTAGGTGGAAAGGGGAAAACGACAAAGAAGACAGCTAAAGAAGAAGAGGCCAGAAAAACAGAAGAATATGCTATAAGGCTAGTACAAGAGCTTGAAGGTTGGATAAAGCATGAATAAGAAGAAATAAATAGGGTTGCAGAGGAATCAACAAAGAAGGAAGAGGAGGAAAGAAAGAATAAGGAAGATGCAGAGATAAAGAAAAAACAAGAAGAAAGCAAGGGTCAGAGGTTAACAGGATCATAAATAGACCAGTAAACTACTAAACAGATGGATGCACAAGGGGCACATGATCAGATAGATCAAGGGCATGGTTAGGTTAATCCTGATCTTCAGGAGCCTGCTACAACTTCTGGAAGCAATCGAGAACAAGTTATTTTTTCTGGATTTAATTTGATACCTTTTATGCAGAAAGAAGGAGAAGAGGTCCCTGATTTCAGCACTATCTTCTATGATAAGGAGAAGAAGAAGATTGTCAAAATAAATGAAAGAAATATTGACACAGTAGGACAATCAAGTAAGATGATAACTGATAAAACTTTGGTGTATGGCACAGATGCAGATCTGATATTGACAGCAATAGCTGGGGTGGAATTAACCCAAGCTATGAAAGATAATGTAGATAGACTAATGATGGATCTAGAGCAATCAAGAAAGAACACAGCTTAGTTAAAAGAAACACTGAAGAGAGAAAGAGATGAAGGCCACAAGCTAAAGAGAAAATTTGAGGACATGCAAAATGAAGTGAAGACTTCAAAGGTAGAGCTCCAGATTCTGTAGGAAAATAAGATGACTTTAGAAATTGCTGTAGAGAAAAATGCTCAGAACAACTTGGCAGAATTACAGAAACTGTAGTTAGAGATTCAAGTGCTGGAAACTAAGAAGACTTACCTTCAAGTATCATACAAGACTCTAAGTTCAGAGAAGGTCCAGCTAAAAATAAGGTAATTGAGTTGGACTCAAAGAAGGTTTCCACTAAAGAGAAAGGGAAACAATGTCAAATGCAGATAGAAGCTTTGGAGGGATAGAATGCTTCATTAACAGCATCACTGAAAGATGCTATGGAATAGAAGATGGATGTCCAACCTTTGAAAGAATATGTTCTAGCCCAAAGGAAGAAAATCCACCAACTACAAGTATTCATTGAGGGAGAAAGGTGTAAGATTGTGCAAATAGATAGTAGATTAGAAGAAATCTTGGACACCACTTCATATTTTGTAGATAGATCTCAGGATATTTTGGAGGTCTTGGCTGGATGGATAGTGTGGATAGAAACCAATGGATAAACCCCTGTAGAGCTACCAGCTAAAGATCAACATGGATTAAAGCAAGATTATGACTTATTAGAGTTTGCAATAAATACTGTGAAGGAATTCAAGAAGACTATGAATAAAATGAGAGGAGACTGTGCTGAGTATTGCAGAAGGGTGCTGGTCACATACAATAGATGTCAAGTTGCTACAGAACAAAGACTGGATGCAATACAAGAACATTAGTTGTTCATAGAATAACTACATAGCAGGTACCAGGAAGATGAGCAGAATATCCAACAAGTCAAGGATCTAGATGAGAATATCCTGAAGAATCTAGTGACTCATGCAACAGTCAGCATCCATTTACTTGAATATCAACTACGCTTGAGTCCAACAAGAATAGAGGTGGTTAAGAATTGAGCTACAAAGTATGAGATCAACATATGTTTTCTTGAACCCTCCGATTTTGAAAGCAAAGCAGCAGAGGCCCATGCGTGGAAAAAGTTTATTGATGATCAAGCGGGGACCTCTTCATAAAAGTGCTCTATTAAATTTTTCTTAAATGTAATATATTGTATAATGTATGAGCACTCACCACACGACAAATTTTTTTGGATTGAAACGTTGGGGAAGCCCAAAAGTGATTTTG
Organism: Pseudotsuga menziesii; assembly: GCA_001517045.1. NCBI lineage: Eukaryota > Viridiplantae > Streptophyta > Pinopsida > Pinales > Pinaceae > Pseudotsuga > Pseudotsuga menziesii. Next base: position 272,935 of record LPNX010031260.1, on the reverse strand, counting down.
AGGGCAGTCCAAAAGTCTTACCTTTTTGTATAAGTAGAGGAGAGTTAGATAGAGAAAAGATGAATTTTTCCCAGATAGATTTGTGAGATTATGTTGTAAGAAGAACTATTTCCTTTTGCAATAAAGAATTACAAGTTTTCTATTGGAGAAAGCTTGGTGGAAGATTTCAAATGTTGTGCTATGGATTTGTTAAATGTGAACTATTTCATTTTCAGCTTGTGTCCATTAACTGTGAGATTGTTCTAACTCTTTCGACCTATGTTCTTGTTATGAATGCCCTCTAGTTTATTCTATAAAATTTCCACTATGAGTAATGAAGTCTTTTCATAAACAATAAGCTATGTTGTTGTTCATATATCTATTAATGTTCATGTGTTTTTAAATAAGTAATAGCTATCTATGATTTTTCTTAATGCATGCGCAGAAATACATTACTCATTAATAAATGATAATCTTGCTCCCTAGGGATAGAGTAGATAGTTAGTTTTAATTTCTTGCTGTGTGCTATTTAGATGTGAGAGAGTTAATATGAGAGGTAAGAACCTGCGCATCACATTGTGACCTCTCCTCATATTATCTATCAATCTGCATTCTTAGATAGGCACTTGCATATCATACTTAAATTCAAAAAACTAAAACATACACGGTGGATCGGGCCGTAACCAGTAAAAACTTTATTTGTTACTTAACCTACGATAGTCAGACCGTAAACCGGACGGATTCCCCATACCAAACAGTAATGGGCTAGTTGGGAACGTTTACTGGGGAGAATCCCTAACTGTTGTTACCTATGGGATATATGTTTCTTTTCCAAACTATGGCCAAGTTCTGACCTCTTAATTAAAACCCTAGATACAGTAAGATAAACAAAACTTCAAATTAAAATAATAACTAAGCTAGGTTATAGATTGATTTCAGTTAAGGATTCTTTCCACTTAATTACTTTATAAAGGTGATATGGCCTAGTATTTTACAAGAAAACCATACCCAATCCTTAACAAAAGTTTTGAATGAGTGTCCACTGGCCCACTAGGTGGAATAAACTAGGGTGAGAGAAAACTGACACATGGCAGCATCCTCAACCACTTCTAGCTGTTGCAAGGGGCAAATTCTCTAATTTCATGTTCATGTTCCCCAAGAAAGTGGAACAGAGAAAGTAGGTCATTAAGTGAAAAACTAACCAAAAATACCTAGGCATGCATATAACTACCCATTGAAGTCAGCAGGAGGATGTTCAATGATCACATTATGAAATTTCTGAAATTGAGAAATGTGCACAAGAGATTCAATGAGGGGAAAGGCAAAAGTGGTTTGAGTGTTAAGACTATTTTAAAAGCTAGTGCAACTAGTTAGATGAGTTCTTTACTACAGATTGCAGAAGTACTATTGTTAAGTACTTCTCTAGAGTTGCAGGGGTATTCATACCCATTGTATTACATAGTGCTTTCAACCTGGTGGATCAATGGATAGGCTCAAGGGTCCTAAGAAAAGTTGTGGAGCTGTCTTCGGGAAAAGGTTGGGTGGAACGAGATCCTTGGGCTATTTGTCTCCTCTACAAGTTACCAGGTTCCAATGTGTTATTTTATGTTTATACGAGTAAAAGTAATCGAATGAAAGTAGTCCATAATAGTTTTAATATTAGATACTTGTTGATGCAAATAAACTATTAAGTGTGCATTTGGTTCAGGAAATTATGTGAATTTGTTAATTTGAATAAATGAACCTAAAATTATATAAGATGGATTAATGACTAAAAACCCCTTTCTGTATTTTTCCACTCATCAATTGATGAAGTACTCTAGTACAGAAGGTTGAATTAGAAGAATGATTATATAGGGATAAGATGATTTGAATTTGCTTTATTCAGAACTCTTTTACTTATTACTTAAGCAAGGCATGATAATAATCTTTTTCTAAAACTCATTTCATTTATATATAAATTTCTCTAAAAATATTACACAAAACTTTTATAGTAATCTTTTGTTACACAACCTTAAAGCTGTACTTAACATATTACAATGATAATTTCCTTCTTCAAGAAATAAACACACACACACACATATGAACTCTACATAACACTTTAGAAAGTATTGTATAGTAAAAACTTTATTTTTACAGACATAAAAGTGCGAGTGCTTTTATAAAATAAATATGATTCTGAAAACTATTAAATTAATTACATTAGTAAAGAATACATGTATTATTTAATATTATAAGTATTTAAAGAAATGAAATAGTAAAGAAGCAATAATAACCCAACCTATTATTATTATCATATACAAGCTGTTTTGTATTGAAAAACCCTATTACGCTAACATAAACCTTCATATTTATTCCAGAAGCTATTGGAAATCAAGATAAATTCTACCTTTACCTTTTAAACAACAAACCATGTTAATCTAAATATCTAAACTTAAAAACCAGAACCTAGGTTAATCTTTTACAGAAAGAAAGAGCATAAAAACTCTTTAAGAAAGAGCATAAAAACTATTTATGAACATTTTACTCTATGCTTAGGAAAACACAATAAAAAAACAATATTAACCATTTTTCACGTGCAAGCCCACAAGATTGACCTTTAGGAAACAATTTAATATCAAACAGAGTCTTATTGTATAAATAAATAGAGTTTTTCATTATCAAATTAATAACCAAACAGACACCTTAACGTTTAGAGCCATTCTGTCATAATATAACGTTAACCATTAATGAATTTTAGAACCGAGAAAAGGGATGAGATACTTTCTCATAATACTTTACAGTTTAAACAAAATGATTTTTACAAACCCTAGGATATTTTACAAGTTTTTTTATAAAATAAATTACAAACATTTTCTAAACAGAAATTTATTCAAGAGACGTAAGCTCTACATCTTAGCTAAACAATAGTTATATTCAGAGTTCATTTAAAACCAAATAATCATCATACGATTCAACTCTTCAAAAATAAAATGCATAAATACAGTGAATGAGTTACAAAGCCAAGTGTTTAGGACAAGAAAACTTCTCATCAAATTAATTAGAGTATAAACAAATGATTTTTTTCTAAAACCCTAGAATAGTAAAATTGTGAACATATCTTCTTATTGCAAGAGCCGTAGCTCTGTGCAAAAACTCAAGGGTTATAATAAACATTTTCCAACATTGTCCCTACGACCTCCTCATACATCACTAACCAAATTAAAAACTATCATTTAACACAGTAAACGAACACCATGGTGAGCAACCATAACCACCATTGAAGTTCTTGCAAAGGTAAGCAGTGAAGGGCACCCTAAGGATATAACCGAGGGATTGCCGAGCCTTTGGAGTCCATACCCTTCAACTTTTGAGCAAAGGCCATCATTTTCCATGGAGAATTGTTGGGATTTATACCTGTAACAACACATACTAAAGATTGTTAGTTTGGCTTCATTTTATTTTTTTTAACAAAATAAAAATGAATTGAATAGAGGGTTTTGACAACAACTTACCAGTTATTACACTGAACCATTGAAACAAATATGGAAACCAAATGATTAAGATGCTTAAACCACAACTGAGAAAGAAGGAGACGGTGTTGAAAGGAAACCATAGCTAAAACCTTACAATTGCATCATTTTACCTTTAGCGACCAATCTTTTAATCTTGAGCTCAAGAAGCAGTCATGGTGAAGAGCTAAGACTCTAGAAAATTTACAAAATAGCATGTGTTGCAGAGGCCGAGAAGGCCGAATCCTGTCAGTTGTTACCTCCACCCAAACAATCCAACTGATTGGAAACACAACTGTTTTTTTAGGGAAACATGGGTATTTATGTTATTAGGTTTTATTCCAACCCTCCTCCCAATGAGTGTTGTCCACGTGGAATCCACTAAGGTGAAAATATTTGTTCCTTTCGATATAGTTAACTTTATTGTTCTCACTGCAAAGAATTCATTGAATTTTTCTCTAGAATATGTTAAACAAACTAGTCCATGCATTAAGAAGTTTTTAAACTAGTACATAACTAATTGCATGGTGAAATATGAATTGATTTTTCCTAGAATAGTTTATTTGTTGTGCATCTTTATATGCCTAGGTTATATTGGATATTCATGCATCATTTTATATGTATTGTTAACCCTGCATCATATACAAAGTAATAACATTACTTTGGTTTAGATTTTGAGCTAGATTACAGTTCATATAATTATTCCTTGTCAATGACCTAGCTAAGTTAATAATTATGATATGCATATGAATATACGTTTAGAAATTGGGTGCATGTTATATAATGAACCTACATGCAAAATGATAGATTTGTTTTCTTGTGTTTAGTATCTGCTATAAATAAAAAGAGTAAGGATAAATTTTAGAACTTAGGAAAGTTCGAGTTGTTTTATAGTAACTTTTCCTAGTTAGAAACTAAAGGGAATTGCATTCGGATTTCAAATATTAAAAGCAACTAAAACATGGTCTATAATTATCATATATATGACAATTTTTTATAATTCAAAGATCATACAATCAACTCAAATGTTATATAGGAAAAATAGTAATTGCTATAAGACTATGATTTCTTACATATCTTTAATCTAGACAATCAAAAGAGTCTAATATTATTCTTCTTAACTTACTCTTTAATCTTAAAAGCCTTAAATATCCTACATTGTAACCTAGAAGAATGTTTACTTATAATCCTATATAGCCATCGATTCTGCATTAGCTTTGAAAAATCTAAGTAAGCTTCGGGATAACCTTAATCCCCTTCAAAAAGACAAGAAAAACTACTATCAAAATCATACCCATACCGAAAAATAAACATTTGATCTGAATTCAATAAATGTATAACTCATTAAATTTCAAAACTAAAAAATTGTTATGTAGTGATTACAGTTAGTAGCATGTGTGTTATACGTTAGTAAGAAATTCTATAACCATATAGCTATTGTGAGCCAAGACTATTAAAGTCTTGAGTTTTTTTTTAATGACCTGTCATGTCCTATAATCTATCTAAATAATGAAACAAAAGTTGTTTGTTAAACTATCATTTTTAGGATATAACTGCAATATTAAATGTCACTTAGAAAATTTTAAATTTTTATAAATTTTGCTGTGTTATAGTTATGCTTGAGGTTCATTGTTTTCGCTTCATTCCAACTGGTCTCTAGTTGTTCGACCTAATAGCTCCTCTATTAAAAACCAACGATGGAGGAGCCAAGGCTCTCTACCCTCGACACCTTTTAAACTTGTCCGAGAATGAACAGTTCATTGGTTAGGTTCAATCTCCTCGTTACGGTGACATTTGTGTTGCTTTGGTTATGGTTCTCAACGTAGAGATAAGGTAAACTCTTTCTTTCAAGTTTCAGTTATGCTTTTCTTTTGTTTATAGAATATTTTATAAGCCATTGTTTTGACTCCTTAGTTTGTATGTACAGGAGGCATCCCAGAATGGTTCTCTGCAACAACTTGATTGGTCACAGAAACTAACAACATTGCGGTCTGGGTAAGACTTGTACATCATCCTCCATGGCTATGTGGTTTGACCTGAATGCTTAGGGCATGGCCTAAATGGCCATATTTGTGTTGGATTTTAGTGAAAGTGATGAGTCCCTTTGGTAGCCGTGAGGAATTTTTATAATTGAAAACTGTAATGTTAAACCCTACGAATGTGAATTCGAGGTGACTATATAGATGAATGAAAAATGCAGGTTTATTGATTTTGTTTTAAGCTGCAAGGACATCCCTATTACCATATATGTAAGAAATTTGACCCCGTGAGAGATTTTGTGATGTATAAACTCATTTGTAATTTGATTTTACAGTTTCGTTGTTTTTGTAAACATGTAAGGTGGTCATGAGGACTTTATCCTATTGCAATCGATTTTAATATAGGCCATAGAGCCATTGTCAAAAGATATTGATATTGATCATTTTATGGAAAAGTTTTTGTAAAAAAATGAAAGTAGCCAGTGAGGCCTTTACTGTTGCAATCTTGTATACTATCTTGTTTTTCTTTCCTATTGTTGTTTTCTTTAATGTATTAGTTAGCAGGCTGTTACCCATGAATAAAATTTGTAATAGATATGTTAAATATTCTAGGCTATGAAGCCTTTATTTTGATATTGGGAGAATCGTTTAGGCCATGAGGCCACTGTCAATTGCTCTTAAACATTTTAAAGTATAAAACTATTTTATTTTAAAGTGATTAATCCCTTATTCTATTGGTCTTTCTTCTGTAAGTTAAAAAACTATAGATGCCAATACAAATTATACTCACAACCTGTAACAAGCATTGCGAACTATTGATCATCTCGATTTGGTTTAATCCTTAACTGAAATCAATTTGTAACCTAGCTTAGTTATTATTTTAATTTGAAGTTTTGTTTATCTTATTGTATCTAGGGTTTTAATTAAGAGGTCAGAACTTGGCCATAGTTTGGAAAAGAAACATATATCCCTTAGGTAACAATAGTGAGGGATTCCAGTGGGGAGAATATTTTTTCCCTTTGTCCAGTGGATTGGTATCCCTAGGGTATCTTTTACATGCTGTCACTGTAGATGCTACAACAAGGAATTTTCATGCCAGATGTCACACTTTGTGGCACCGATGACATCTAAACAGTAGACCCTCATATCCCAATGGTTGCTACTGAGTTACATTTCCTCTGATGAGGTTGAGGCACTCCTTTAGCTCTATTCTTATGTCTATAGAAACCAATATTCACGCCACATCCCTCCTCTGGGTTTGCAGGTATAAGAAATCTGCTTCCAGGTATGTCCCTATGGCATTACCAAGGTCCTTCAGCGAGGATGGGTTCCAAAATTCCAGTGGTAGGCCTAGTAATCATACCCATATGGCCATTGTATCCATTCGTTCAGTGTAAGCATTGAACATGGGCATCCATCTATTCAACAAAATGGGTACCATCCCATAGAATCAATTTATGTTCAATATTTTCTTAGTTTCTTGCTTGTTGTCGAGGGTGAAAGTATACCAACCCTTTGATAATTCCCCTACCTCTGCCGCAGATGATAAGAGGTCTACCAAATTTGTTTGAACCCATCCATTCATCTCTTCAAGGGTAGGGTGTCAGCCATGAATTTTCCCGACAATTACCTTGTCAGCCATATCTTTCACTCCTCAATGGCCACATTGACACTGTAGACCATATCTAGGTTTCCACAGGTTGGCTCCAGGAACTTGTTCTACCTCTTTTTCCTAGGACTTCCATTTTCTTTGTCCTCCTCTATGGTTCTTGCAGATGGACTGCGACTAGATTCCAAGCCCAAGCGTGGTAGTGCTTCTTCAGTCCCAGCTGCTGCTACCACCTGCAGTCCTTTGCTTTCCCGACAGAGCACTAAGTCCTAAAATGTAACAACAAATGACATTTATTCTTACTCTGATTTTTAGGATTCGTTTATTTGTGCATTAATGAGAGGGTTACACCAAAAAATACCTGAACTTTAAGTAAGCTGAAGATAGTCCTTGAATCCTGCTCCTGTAACCTTGCCTCTCTCTCATCTGAGCCTTGTCTGAGCCTTGATGCCAATTCAGATAATCCACCTTTTCGATCTGCGTTGAACCTGTTGGCCCTAGGAAACTTACGGGTTTCCTAGCCCCCGGGCCCACGTGCCGATAAACCCGATAGCAACTTCCATGTTTGAGAGTTTAATTCTTCCCCTAGAGTTAACCCCCTCCTCCAATTTTCTTCCCTTATTTTTCCATCACCTTCTTTACTCTCTTCTTTTGGAAAAATTCTCTCCCAAAATTCTCTCCAAAGAAATCCCCCTCTTCAACCATTCGATCCCCCTCCTTATACCTCCTTCCCCTCCTTTCTTCCACCGCCTTCCCTTCTTCCACCACCTCCTTCATATTTAAAATAATAAGTATTATTTAGTTCTTTCTTGGGTAGTTCAACTAGTTCAGGTTATTTAAGACATTCGTTGTATGCAATTAATTTTTCTTGAATTGTACAATTCTCCACCCCGGATGAGATGGTGGGAAATTACTAGATGCTTATCCTATTGAATTGAACGTGTAAATTTAAAACATAACCAACTGTCATAAAATTACACCAATATTGTTTGTTTAAGTTTTATGTTGAATGGTAAAATAATGGTAATAATAGTATTGTCAATTATTACATGTTATTAATAACTCAATAATAAGTACTTAATAATAAACACTAATAATATACAATAATAATAATAGATAATAACAACAAAATAAAATAATAATAATAATAATTATTAATCAATAAATAATTAATTGCAGTATTATTATTAATTGATTGAAATGATAACATTGACATGTTTATGTTTATTGTTAAGTCCCCTCGCACATTGATTTTTAATAAATAAGGTACATTTACAGGTTTACATAAATCACAATTACTTAGTTAACCCATCCAACTATTTAATGTTTGTCAATTAATATTTCATACTAGTGTGCATGTGTGAGGCGTGCATGCATGGCCAATACATGTACAGGCTGCACATGTACTATAACCAAAACAGCTAAACTCTAGCTGATACAAATAGCATTTCACGCAACAAGACAAATATACAGATATAATATGATTTCTTTTGACATTCAGAGCTATTTAACAGTTATGTTCTTATTAATCAATCAATTGAGATTGGTACCTACCATCACTAATTTGGTATCATAAATGTCCAGCACCCAACAATAATAACTAATATGTCAAACCATCCTAACCTACGTTCGCATCCTCCCTTTCCTTCCTCTGCTAGTACAAAGTGGATGCCAGCTATACTGACCTTCCCACATAGAACCTGAGAGAGGTAGCATTGGCTAACTAGAGGACCTAGCCTCCCCTAGAAGGCATCTGACCATCGTCATCACAACAACTTGGGGAGCGTGTCTCAGCACTGCCCTCCCACAACCTCGGGTATCAAAGTGACATAGGGTGGGAAATGCATCCACCCCTCTCAACATACTGGGTATATACTCCATTAAACCATACTGCATTGCTATCGAGTTTATTGGTACGTTTCATCGTACCGTCGCTTGTCAATTAAGGCTCTCTTCAAGATATGTATTAAGTCATACTTTGCATCACACACTTGGATTTCACATAGCCCCTGTACCCTGTAGGTTAGCACTATGCAAACATGCATTCATAACAATATTAAATCAATAGCTAGCCCATATTATCAACATTATTTCCTTTCATCACATAAAATCATAAAATAAATAGCATCATGGATGGGTGCCCATGTTCCACATCATACATATTACATCATATCAAGGATTACACTCAAATATATGTTTTTGTTATGAAATAAATGAATCTGATGATGAATACCGCATGGTAATCGCATAAGCACAATAATTTCATATAAATGATAATCATCATAACATCATAATCGAAGCATCTACATAGGCATGTTAATCGTCGTAACATCATAATCAAAGCATAAATATAAGCATGATAACATCATAATATCATAATCAAAGCATAATCCTGATAACATCATAACATCAGTAAATAATCACATATAACATGGCAAAATATAGTTTATGAAGTATAGTTGAGTCCACAGATAATAAGTAAATACAGTGTAATAATTCTGAGTGATAAATATGCCAGAGTGAAAATATGGGGCACTACATACACCCACCCTTCAGGAAACTTCGTCCAGAATTTATGGTCAAAATAGTGAGGGAAAATCTCGACGCATAGTATTTGTGTCTTCCCAGGTAGTAGATCCTAGGCTATACTTGTCCCACTGGACCTTAACTTGGTCCACATGTCGACTACAGAGCTGTTGAACCCTATGATATAGTATACATGATGGTTCGGCCATGAAGGTTCCCTCGTCCAAGACCTACAAGTCCTTCCAATGAATCTTGTGAGACTCATCGGCTATGTAATGTCGCAATACTAAAACATGAAATACATTATGAGTCCTATACAAGTGGGGTGGCAGTGCAAGACGATAAGCTATCGGTCCGATTCTTTCAAGAATGACGAATGGCCCTATAAAGCGAGGTGACAACTTGGTCCCCTTTCCAAACCGAATGGTACTTTTATTCGGTCGGATGTGTATAAATATGCGATCCCCTACCTCATAAATTCTATCAGTTCTGTGTGCATCAGCATAACTCTTTTGTCTATCCTGTGCTTCTTTAAGCCGCTTCCTGATCTGTACCACTTTCTCTTCCATCTCCTGAAGCAAATCAGGCCTGACTAAAACATGATCCTCCAACATGTCCCAACTGAGTGGAGTCCTGCAAGGTCTCCCATACAATGCTTGGTATGGAGGAATACCAATGGAGCTGTGATGACTGTTGTTATATGCAAACTCCACTAGAGGAAGATATTTCTCCCACTGTGTCTATTGATCCATAAAATACATCCTAAGCATGTCCTCCATTACCTGATTTACCCTTTTTATCTGCCCATCTGTCTCGGGATGATAAGCTAAGCTTAAGTTCAGCTAGGTCCCTAATGTTGACTGCATGCTTGTCCAAAATTTGGAGGTAAACTTAGGGTCTCGGTTCGAAATTATCTTCTTTGGAACTCCATGAAGGCGTACAATTTCATTTATGAATACCCTTGCTACATCCATCACATCATAAGTGTCTCTCACTGGAATGAAGTGGGCACTTTTGTTCAGTTTGTCGACCACCACGAGTATAGCATTTTGTCTCGAGGATGTGAGGGGAAATCCCACAACGAATTCCATGGAAATGACTTCCCATTTAGTCTAAGGAATATCATGAGGTTTTAAGAGACTGGCTGGGTGTTGATGATCTCCCTTGACTTGCTGACATTCTAGGAATTTTGAAACAAAATCAACCACATCGCTCTTCATACTGGCCCAGAAGAAGAGCTTCTTCATGTCTGCATACATCTTATTCACTCCAGGGTGCGCACAATAATGTGCCCTATGGGCCTCCCTAAGGATTGTTTCCCTGAGATCACCTTCTTTAGGGATATACATCCTCCCTTGGTACCACAGTAACCCATCTTCCTCAATATGGTACCCATAATAATTCGAATCAAAATTCTTCCCACTTTGAATATCTGAGGTTACCTTTATATACCAACTATCTCCCAAGAGTTGGTCGAGCACTTTCTCCTTCAAATCCACTCTCAAGGGGATTAAGGAGAAAATCCTCAGCCTTCGGCTTAGAGCGTCTGCCACCACATTATCCTTTCCTTTGATATATGAGGTACCAAAGTCATACTCACTCATGAACTCACTCCATCGTCGTTGCCTAGCATTTAGATCCCTTTGTGTAAAAATATACTACAAACTCTGATGATCTGTTTTAAGTGTGAAACTTCTGCCAACCAGGTAGTGTCTCCATAATTTTAGTGCCAACATTACTGCTACCAATTCTAGATCATATGTGGCATATTTCTCCTCATGATGCTTCAACTTACGAGATGCATAGGCTATTACCCCACTTTCCTGCATTAGAATTGATCCTAACCCTTGCTTTGAGGCATCGGTACATACCATGAAGTCTTTATCCATGTCTGGTACCCATAATATTGGTGCACTTGTTAGCAATCTCTTTAATTCAGCAAAAGTGACATCACATTCATTGGTCCACTCATATCGGATTCCCTTTCGCTGCAAGGTGGTGATGGGTTTTGCAATCTTGGAGAATCCTTCCACAAATCTTCGGTAATACCCTGCTAATCCCATGAAGCTACGCACCTCATGTGCATTCTATGGAATTGGCCAATCCTTGATGGCCTTCACCTTTTCTAGGTCCACTAAGATCCCTTCTCCTGAGATGATATTCCCTAAGTAGTGAATCTCCTTTTGGAAGAAAGAACACTTTGACAATTTAACAAATAGTTTATGTTCCCTTAAGCAAGTTAAGACTAACCACAAGTTCTTGTAATGTCCCCGGTTTCGACCCCGTTTGCATGATGTATATAATGTAATTAATCATGATGAGGAGCTCAAGGCAAAAGCCCCACCATCGATTTGGCTGTGTATGTTTCGAAAATGGGGATAATTGCCGATGGTATGTCGTGCTATCTGGCACATTTTAATTCGGCATCATGTAAACCCGCACATCAATTAAAAATAAACCACAACCAGCTACGGCAGTGCAACGTTGAATGAAAATGGCATGGTTCCAAAGGATAAGGGGTGGGGGAAAACCCATGTTTTATTGCCTTGTTGTTTTGCCACCTTTGTTATTTGTCACCCTTTTTGTCTCATCCAACCTTGTCAACCTCTTTAATGCTCAGCTGGTGGTTGAGGAGTTATGGATGAGGGCATTTATTGCTGAAGTGGTGGTGGTTGTGGGAGGCTGTCAGCCTTACCCAATTTCCCACTCCACCCACGTTGCCCATTCTTCTCCCTCACGCACTCTTCCCTGGTCAGTTTTACACTCTACCACGATTTTTGGTCTGTTGGCTTCTCACGCATAGGAATTGGGTGGTTTTGGGTCTCAGGCAGACATTTCTTTGGTTCCACGAGTTGCTGAAGCACCCACGCACTGTATTTTGTGTCCTTCCTGTTAGTGGTGCATCCACGGGCAAAAATGGAGCCATTTTTCCTCACGCAGGGCCTCCATTGTCTGTTCTTTTCCTTGCTGGGTCGGATTGTTTACCCACGCATAGGTATTGTTCTGTTTGGGTCATTTTCCCTATTGTGAGAGCCGTGCTCACTGTTTTGTTGGGGCTGTTGTTTCCCCACGTTTTGCTGGCCGTGGTTTTCACCCACATTTTGGGTTGCTGTTGATTTCACCCACGTTTTGTGGGCTGGGGTGCTCAAATTCGTTTTGGGTCACCGTTGATTTCCAATTCATGGGCTGAGTTTCCATGTTTTGGGACTGTGCATAGTTGCCATTGTTTTAACTTTTAAAATTTGGCTGTTGTTGCTGTTTCCCTGGTTTGGGATGTTGTGGTTGAGCTGTTTTGGCCACGTTAGGGCCAAAACCAACTCCGGGTTGTCCCTTGGACTTGAGCTGTGCTCCTCCATGGTTTGGGGCTGTCCCATGTTGTTTATGACTTCTTCACAGAGCTGTGAAGGGATTGTTTGGCTGCTAGTATGCAGTGGTTGAACCTTGGACTGTGCTGGCTTGGCTTGTCTGTGGAAAGCCTGTGAAACCCAGCAGTGTTAGTTTGGCTGTTATGTGTCCCCTTGGCTATGTGTAAGCCTGCAATTGACCCTTATCCTGAAGGAATCATGCCCAGCTCGGGGGTGGCAGCACTGCTGAGAGATTGATGAGAACGCTGGCCTATGGTTGGGTGGAACGTTGCAGCGACGTAGCTGGTTGCGGGTGAGTTCTTCATCAAAAGATAAGTGCTGCTGTTTACTCCATTGCTATATATATTGATGTCAATTAATGAATCATAATGAACATGTGGAATGCTAGAATGTCTATGTTTGCTTCCGCTGTATGATTGAAGAATAATGCATCTGTGTATGCTTGTAAGTTTCAATTTCATTTGAATTCATTTCATGTTCATGGGGCGTTTTGCCCGGCTGTGTTGATGTGTTCGTCACGTCCTCTTCGACGGCTGAGGGACGGGGACGTGACAGAATGGTATCAGAGCGCCATGGTTGCAACAATGGGCCTCTTTGGGCCAAGAATATGTAGTGACAGAAGGTAGAATTACCTTCTCTGTTCAGCAGAGCAGCAACGAATTCAGAAAAATCGCCTAAGTGTGAGCAATCGGACCATAGGAGGAAGTGGAATTCCACCGTTGCGGGTGAGCTGGAGAAGTTTCTATTCGCCGTTGCGGGCGAATGGCTGAAGTCTCCCATCCGACTGTTGCGGAAGGGTTCATGGAGTTAACCTCCATCGTTGCGGGTGAGACAACGATCTTCCCCTCTGACCGTTGCAGGCAGCAAAGCAATCCTGTACCCGACGTGAAATTCCTCCAATTTCCGACGCCGCGAAAAATTTGAATTTTGGCTAAGTAACGGGCGGCCAGTCAGAAGAACTGGTGAAGTTCCTGTCCGCCGTTGCGGAAGGATTCGGGAAGTTTCTGTCCGACCGTTGTGGACGAGTTCACAGAGTTAACCTCCGACCGTTGCGGGTGGCGGAGTGATCTCGTGTCCGATTCGAGATCCGCCCGATTGCCGACGCCGCGGAGAGTTTGAAGATCCGTCCGATCGTCGACACCGCAGAAAAATTCCGAAAATCCGGCTAAGTATGGAACGGTAGGGCCGTTGAAGGAAGTGAACTTCCGTCGTTGCGGAAGACTTGAAAAAGTAAAACGTCCGTCATTGCGGGTGACGGAGCAATCCCGCATCCGATCCAAGAGTTGTCCGATCGCCGACGCCAAAGGGAGATCGAAAATTTGGCTAAGTGTCAGAACGATCGGAAGGGAGATTGGTTGGAGAGCCGATACGTCGGAAGGATTGAAGCTTCCAGGGGGCCGCCGTTGCGGATGGGAAGAAATTTTGAAGAGCCAACGTTGCGGATGGAAAGCAGTTCAGCATCCGATATGAAGTCAGCCGATACATTGCGGAAGGTTGGAGCTTCCGGGGAGCCGCAGTTGCGGAAGGGTTGGAACACCTGGAGAGCCGCCGTTGCGGAAGGCTGAGAGTTTCCGGGGAGCCGATTCAGCGGAGGACAGAATGGTCCGTGAGCCGATTCGGCGGAGGAAGGAATGGGAAAGGAGCCGACGTTGCGGCTGGGAGATTGATCTGGGAGCCGACGTTGCGGCTGGGAGATTGAAGTGAGAGCCGATACTGCGGAAGGCAGGATAGTTTTGGGAGCCGATTTCAACTGTTTCTCAGTGAAATTTTGAGCTATTTTCAGAGAATTTTCAGGGGCTGAAAATGAGAAATGAGGCAGCGATCTAATGCGCCAGATTGTGCGAAAACAAAGTTTTTACCAAAAAAAAAAAAAAAAAAAACGAGGGCGCTGCCCTCGACCCGCCCACAAGGGGGCAAGCCCCCTTGACCCCCGTCATCCCTTGAGACAGTCGTTCTTGTGGAAAGAAGATTTTATGTTTGGGGCAATTCGGTGAAACCCAAAATTCATAAAAGATGAATGATGCAATGGAAGTGTGGTGGCTGAAGATAACATTCTCGGCCAAAATGTAGCTGTGTGTAAAATGCTAAGATTGGTGAAAGTCTTCATTCTTAGAAGGGGTGTGGTTTTCACCTCCGAGGTCAGAATGACGCATATGAACAGGCGTTGGAAAGCTTATCCAGTGGGGAATAGGGATAAGTGACCAGAGTCTAAGCATGGAGCAGCAAAGTGATAATGATGGCCGCTGTTGTCAAATGGACAAATCTGGACAGTTGCATGCCCAGGGGCAGCAAGGACTATGAAGCGAACCAGCTGCTATGTGGAAAAGGAGTTCCATGCAAGGATGAAAGGCTTGAAAAGGGAAGTTTTCATTAAAACCCTATCTTGCTGACTTTAACTACATTTCCTAAGTTTATGCTTGAAATGCATGAGGATATGTATTGCATGCGTAGAATATTGCATGATTAGTAAGAATATTGAGAATTATATGTTCTATATGAACCACTAATGATGATCATTGTTTTGATGTTGGCATTAGTGGACAAACCAATGATGACATGGACCCGGTTGAATATGTTGCTGATGCTGAGGAATGTGACCAGCAACCCTATGGAGAAGGGGATAAGGCAACGAGTCCATAACAAAAGTTGGTGATCAAATTCTGCAATCTCCTGCAAAGGACCACCACACTGGTCATGGAAAGGGTGTAAGTATGACCCATGCAGGTAAGAGTTTGCTTATGGCAGATTCCATGGGTTGGTCCAGGTAAGAGACCTCATACCATGTGAATATTGGAGTGCAGAAAGGTGTCATACATATACATGCTAATGATATTGATTATAATAATGCATCCTATATGAGCTAGTCATGGTTGGGCCATGCACGATATATTGAATGCAAGATAGCATGAATGGATATGCATTAGAAAGATTTTGTGAACCTTGTTGTTATGCATTGAATGTATGCATATGAAGGGTGTGAGTGACTGATTGCATAAGTAAAGGTGCAAATGTTGTGATGTATTGCATGAATGCATGTGGTATGCGGACTAACTAATGACTGAAATGGTGAATTAATGATGATTCTGGAACTGTTTCGAAGGCTGTTATGAATGCAGGATAGTCATGATCAATTGGCTGCTAGAAATGCTCTATTGAAGAGCAAGGTGGTATGAATGATATGCTTGTGAAGTAAGGGTATCTAAACTTTCATTTAGTTGCATGAATGATATGACTATACCTTGCAATGTTAGCATGATAATGATTGCACGAAGTAAATGAGCTTTGAGAACACTGATGTGACTAACCTTTGAAGTATTTGAATTTTATAAATTCTGGAAATGCTTCAGTGACAGTTGTAGCAATGAGATAGTATATGCATCTGTATTTACCAAATGTTTGGTTGATGGAAGCTCATGTTTCAGGTAGATTATTTTAAGAACAGCATTGAGAGGTAAGACCCTGACCAATGCTGGAATCTACCATGTGAAAGAGCTTGTTAAATTTGAATTGGGAATTTCAAATATTGCTGACAACTACTAGTCACTATTGGCTTGTATAAGCTTGTGTTTGGATGTTGAAGCTTGTGTTTCAGGTAGATTATTCTAAGAACGGCATTGAGAGGTAAGGTCCTGACCAATGCCTGAATCTACCATATGATATGCATAATAGGTTGTTAGATTCGAATTGTGAATTTCGGATTTGAGAAATTGCTGACAACCACTAGCCATTGTTGGCTCGCATAAGCTTGTGTTTGGTTGTTTGAAGCTTATATTTCAGGTAGATTATTCCGAGAACGACATTGAGAGGTAATACCCTGACCAATGCTGGAATCTACCGTGTAAAAGAGCTTGTTAGATTTGCGTTATGAATTTCAAATTTAAGAAAATGCTGACCACTTATAGTCACCATTGGCTTGCACAAGATTGTGTTTGGTTGGTTGAAATTCATGTTTCAGGTAGATTCTTTCAAACATGATAGTGAGAGGTAAGTCCCTGACCACTGCCAAAATCTACCATTTATGAGAAGAAGTCTCATGGTTGTGAAAATTAGTTGGTACGGGTTGTTAAATTCGAATTGTGGATTTCGGATTTAAGAGGTACTAACGGCTACTAATCATTGTTGGCTTGTGTGAGATTGTGTCAGGAGGGACACATGGTAAGTGGGTATTCATATTATGATAGTAAGCATAAATTATAATGGGCATAGGAATGCTTCTTACAAGAGACCCACAATTGAGCAAGTCAATTTCTGTAGTAGATAGAATCGCAATTTCCTATTGAATTTGATTGCTAATGTCATTGCTTGGTTATGAAACGATCAATTGGATTGTGGTATCAGGTGATGATTGACTGTTTGGCTATTTGATGAATGTGTCAGGAGTACACACTGCAGGAAGATCATGTGTGATGACCTGCAAGAGCCAAACATAATGGGAAGGTTTTCCCTTGGAAATGGGTTTCGGGTGAAACTCCATTAGACATTTTGAAAATGTCTCATTTGCACTGCATGTTTGGTGATAACATGAGTGAGATGGTTTGGATTATGTCAGTGAAACGTATGTGGATATGAAACGTAAACAGAAAGCAGGGATTGGGCCTTGGTGTGCTTAAACCTGGTGATTGGATACCGCACAGACAGAGCTAGAGGGCTGACTTTCTTCTCCACAACCCCAGGATAGCACTAGAAGGGAATGCAGGGCCTGAGGGACTGTGTAGCAGAGAAGGGACTGATTCCTTGTGCTGGGTGTGTGTGTGGGTGTTATAGAAGTCAGGCTAGTTCTAGTGTAGGTGTTCCTAGCTCTGTAGTGAGCTCACCAGCTTAGCATTCAGTTTTTCCCAGTTCCTTGACAGTGTCGAACAGACACAAAGGCATACTGCGACGGCAAATGGATAAGTGTTCTGTGACCCTTTGCTATGAATATGCATGTTTAATTATTAAATTGTATATGCAGAACATGTTTTGATTTGTTTCCATGATGATCGATTGCTTGAGCATGCATAGGGCCTGCATGGCACACACCGAAAGAGAGTGCACACTTTTCCGATGTCGAGTCATGAAAAGGGTTTTCAATATTGATTACACTCTAGGGAGTGGACGCACTCCTGGTGTCTCAATATTTGATAGTGAATGATATGAAATGTGATTACCGTTTTAGAGCAATGATGCTGATGAGTTGGCTTGTATTGCTTGTGTTTCTTGTGTTGACAGGCTAAAGGTAAAGGTAAATGGTTGGTATAAGTGTATGTTGGTATAAGTGCATGTTGATATAAGTGTATGTGTCATGGTTCACATGAGTATATGATGGGCTGTGAAATGCCTAAGGATCCATAGTAGATCCTAGACCTGGAAATGGTCATGATAAAGTTCCAAGCCTAGTTGACATGGTTATGTACTGGCTGGACATTAATTATTTGATGTTGAGGAGAAGCCTGCGTGCTGACCTAACATCTGAGTCCATAGGCGATCCCAAGGCTTGCAAAGTGAAGCAGGATCCTGTGGACGAACGAGGAAACGCACAATACAGATAAGTATTGGATTATTTTGCTTATGAATATACATGTGTATATGATTTGGTTATGATGTTTTAAGCTCTTGTTAAGAGGTAAAATTAATGAGAATAAACTAAACATGTGAATCTATTCAATGTTTGAATATAGGTATCGCTGGAAGCGAGAACTATGAGAGCATCCTAAGGTGCATGTGGACATATGACTGTCCTG
>LPNX010031260.1:161819-253051 GCA_001517045.1 Pseudotsuga menziesii | reverse complement strand
ACCTCTTTAATGCTCAGCTGGTGGTTGAGGAGTTATGGCTGAGGGCATTTATTGCTGAAGTGGTGGTGGTTGTGGGAGGCTATCAGCCTTACCCAATTTTCCACTCCACCCACGTTGCCCATTCTTCTCCCTCACGCACTCTTCCCTGGTCAGTTTTACACTCTACCACGATTTTTGGTCTGTTGGCTTCTCACGCATAGGAATTGGGCGGTTTTGGGTCTCAGGCAGACATTTCTTTGGTTCCACGAGTTGCTGAAGCACCCACGCACTGTATTTCGCGTCCTTCCTGTTAGTGGTGCATCCACGGGCAAAAATGGAGCCGTTTTTCCTCACGCAGGGCCTCCATTGTCTGTTCTTTTCCTTGCTGGGTCAGATTGTTTACCCACGCACAGGTATTGTTCTTTTTGGGTTGTTTTCCCTATTGTGAGAGCCGTGCTCACTGTTTTGTTGGGGCTGTTGTTTCCCCACATTTTGTTTGCCGTGGTTTTCACCCACATTTTGGGTTGTTGTTGATTTCACCCACATTTTGTCGGCTGGGGTGCTCAAATTCCTTTTGGGTCACTGTTGATTTCCAATTCATGGGCTGAGTTTCCATGTTTTGGGACTGTGCATAGTTGTCATTGTTTTTACTTTAAAATTGGGCTGTGGCTGCTATTTCCCTGGTTTGGGATGTTGTGGTTGAGCTGTTTTGGCCACGTTATGGCCAAAACCAACTCCGGGTTGTCCCTTGGACTTGAGCTGTGCTCCTCCATGGTTTGGGGCTGTCCCCTGTTGTTTATGACTTCTTCACAGAGCTGTGAAGGGATTGTTTGGCTGCTGGTATGCAGTGGTTGAACCTTGGACTGTGCTGGCTTGGCTTGTCTGTGGAAAGCCTGTGAAACCCAGCAGTGTTAGTTTGGCTGTTATGTGTCCCCTTGGCTATGTGTAAGCCTGCAATTGACCCTTATCCTGAAGGAATCATTCCCAGCTCGGGGGTGGCAGCGCTACTGAGAGATTGATGAGCACGCTGGCCTATGGTTGGGTGGAACGTTGCAGCGACGTAGCTGGTTGCGGGTGAGTTCTTCATCAAAAGATAAGTGCTGTTGTTTACTCCATCGCTATATATATTGATGTCAATTAATGAATCATAATGAACATGTGGAATGCTGGAATGTCTATGTTTGCTTCCGCTGTATGATTGAAGAATAATGCATCTGTGTATGCTTGTAAGTTTCAATTTCAGCATTTGAATTCATTTCATGTTCATGGGGCGTTTTGCCCGGCTGTGTTGATGTGTTCGTCGCGTCCTCTTCGCCGGCTGAGGGACGGGGACATGACAGTTCTCCTTGTGCTCCTTCTTGTTCTTAGAATATATAAGAATCTCATCTAAGAATACCTGAACAAATTGGTCCAAGTAATTCCAAAAGACACTATTCATGAGTCTCATGAATACTGCTGGAGCATTGGTAAAACCAAATGGTACTACTACGAACTCATAATGCCCAAATCGAGTTCGAAAAGCAATCTTAGAAATGTCATTTTATTTAATCCTAAGCTGGTGATACCCCGATCGCAAATCAATCTTAGAGAAGACTGATGCACCTTTCATCTGATCAAATAGTTCATTAATTCTTGGTATAGGATACCTGTTCTTCACTGTGGCTTTGTCCATATCCCTATAATCTATGCACAGTCGCAAAGATCCATCCTTCTTCTTAACAAAGATCACTGGTGCTCCCCATGGTGAGATACTAGGTCTAATTAGTCCCAAGTCTAGCAACTCTTTTAAATAGATCTATAACTCTTGAAGCTCAGGGGTTGTCATTCTATAAGGATTCTTTGAGATCGGCTCTGCACCAGGTTTCAGTTCGATTCTGAAATCAAGCTCTCATTCTAGAGGTAGTTGTGGAAGTTCTTTTGGAAAGACATCCTTGAACTCAGATAATACTAGGTAAGAATTCAAAGAAGGTCCTTTACTATTTCTCACCGTCTCAACTACAAAAAACTGACATCCTTGTCTTAAACACCTTTTAGCTTTCACCGCGGAGATGAAACGAAGGGATATTTTCCTCTTTCGACCCTGGATTTGAATTGCTCGACCCTCATCATCAAGGGATAAGACTTTCTTTGCATATCAATCCATGAAAGCTCTATGGTATTCTAACCAATCCATGCCGACAATGAGGTCATAGGAGCCAAAATTGGTGACATAAGCATCCAACTTAGTGGTGCATACTCCTAAGTCAATTTGACACCCCCTTACGTTAAGACCTACTGCTTGTTTAAGCCCTGAAGCCATCTCAACCGATTCAAAATCATCATGCTCGCAGGCTGCCACCCCACATTTATCATATGTTGCATCAGGATCAAATAAAATTTTAAGTTTGACATTGTTTACTTTACCAGTGGATTCTACTACGGTGGACTGATGTTCTTCCTGGTGGTTGTGAACAGCTGCATGAATCCGATGGGTGTTATCAAAATTTCTCATGGATGCTTTTTTTTCCTTCTTCCTATTGCTGGTCTGCTCCTTAAGACAATCCCGCTGAAAATGAGGACCTCCACATCCCCAACAAGAGAAATTAGGTGGTGCTTGCATGTTGCTGTGAGGAGTCCTCTGGGATGTGTTCCTTCCCCTAGATCCTCTAAAACCTCCCGACCCTATATAGGAATTTCCCTGTTTTCATCCTCAGTTCCCATGGTTTTTTGACGAAGCCTGCGATACTGAGTTAACTGAAGTGTTACCTCTAGGGGTGAACCTGTTACCATAAGGAGGAGTTCTGGATTGTCCTCCTCTGAAGTACGGTCATGGGGCCTTCCCTGTAGCATACTGATTGGATCCTATCAACTTTCTTCCTCCCTTTGCATCTGACATATCCTCAAAATAGCGAGCATGCCCAACTTCCATGGCAATTGAAGATGGCTTCCACATCCGTACTACGGCCCTGATCTTGTAGTTGATTCCATACACAAATCGCTCCACCTGTCGATCATCTGAGTCCAAGTATGGAACATACTTTACTAGTTCCATGAATCTATCTTCATACTCTTCCACCGTCATGTTTCCCTGTACCAAAGCATGAAAGGAACCCGCTTGTTGTTCCTTGTAATAAGCCGGAATATACTTCATGTTGAACCTCTCCTCGAATAACTCCCATGAAATAGACAAAGGAGTAATATGCAATTGTTTCTCGAGGTCTGACTACTAATTTAGTGCATCGCCCTTTAGTTGGAATATGGCCATTCTAGCCTTGGAACTTGAGGTATACCTATTTAGTGTGAAGCACCTCTTCATACCCTTTATCCATGCTTCAGCATGCTTACCCGGTCGTCCTCCTGAGAACTTAGGAATTTTGATCTTCTACAGCTCTCTAGAAATATCCTGAAGCAGTTCTTGCCTTGGGCCCTGTGCCCTCTCAAAGTTTTCTCGGCTCACATGTGTGGTTTCTACCTCTACAATCCTCTTCGACTACCTATTTAGTGTGGCCATGATGGTTTCCAAGGATCTCAATATCACCCCCATCTCAGGACTGGAGGTTGTCCTTGGCGGTGTCCGTGGTGGGGTTTGTGGTGGCGGTGAGGGTGGTTGACCTCGACCTCGACCTCTGCATGTTTGAACCATGATAATTCCTGGCATATTCAATAACATTATGCCATTATTATCTCAATCTAATAATTGCAGAGATAAAATTTAGCTATGCAATGCTTATATTTATGCATAGAGACAAATTGTCAATATTTGCATAAAACTTGCATAGTCACTTTCATTAAACGATTTCATCTTGGGGTTTAATCTATGCCTTAACGTTCAACTCCTAATGCTAGTCTCAACAGTGTCTTGTTTTTCTTATTTCACATCCATCTCACCTCTTCGACTATCAATCAAAGTCTCGGTAATTCCTTAAGTTTAATACTTGAATTTCCAATAACATAGACTAACTAACGTTACCATATCTAAATTTTAATGTTATCTATATTATTAGGTTTACAATTAACATTCAACTCCCAACATTTAACATTTAAATGATATTTCTAACTAATTAATATTAGATTAAAGCAAAATCACATTAAATACTACATTTAATTACCCTAACATCTATTTTAATGAGAACTTTTATCTTAACTTAATTGAACATAACATCTAATTTAAATATTAAATTACAAACCACTTATAACATCTAATTTTAATTTAATAATACATTAATTATTTAAAGCGCACTACGAGATAGATAGCTCTTTCAATGAACCATACAATGTGTGGTTTACAACACACTTATCTTTATAATTTAATTTTTGTAAAAGAATAAAATAAAATAAAATGAAAACATGTAAAACATTGCAAACATATACATGCTGGCGCAAACAGATACACATGTTACTCTGCATCGGATCATGAGGAACAATTTTGGAGTTTAAACATTAAATTGAATTTAATAGAATTGATGTAGCCAAAACAAGCCTACCTAACTGAAGGAGCTGTTTTAGTATAGTTTATCAACAAAAATATCCATACATTTATATGTATGTTTTAAAGGTCTACAAAAGGAAACTAAACTGATTATTTCTATGAATTAATACTAAGAAAAATATATAAGTACTTTAAAGTATATACAAGTAAATATTTATCAGTTTGCTCCATGTTAAAATCTACCATACTGACAAAATGCTCCAAAGGCTTCCACATATTGGAAAAGCAATACTAAACTAGCAAATTAAACCCTGGGAATGCAAAATCCCCAACTCCCCTCGAAAAGGAAAATACAATTTAACATTATGCGTTTTTAAATATGTTTTAATGATAATAATTTTACAATTGATTATGGATTCAATTGCATTTCCAATACTGGAGAAAAGACAAATAGAGGCTTTGGCTTATTATTTTTATGAATATATAAATATACATATATTAAATTAATGAGCTGTAAAATTTATTAATTATCTAAAGCTTAATACATTAAATACTTTAAGGATTTATAATTTATAATAAATTATTTAAAATAAATAATAGACTAATTAAATTAATTATAAAAGGCTTAATAACTTTTATAATTATCAAATTTTAATAGTGCTCAAATATTGGTGTAATTTAAATTAGTGAGTCCCTCCAGGCTCCATCCAATCGAATACTGAGTTGTACGAGTGACTTCTTTGAGCTGCCTACGTGGAAATTTCCAAATTAAGTCAGTATCTGCCACTTTCAATCCAATCCAGTGAGATGTCGGAGTGAGTCCCTCCATCGAAGCTCCAACTGGCAATTAAAATATAAAGTTACATAAAATTATATCCACCTTCCAGAAGGCTGCCCTACCTTACTCACGTGAAGGTATGGTGCATGTAAGCCATGCGGGCACATGCATGAGTCTCCCCCTGCATGAAGCTCACATGCTAGTAATCCACGAGTCCTCGGCTAAATAAGGATGGATTTTAAAAAGGTGATATTCCTTCCATGCCCACGTGCCAATATCTCATTTTTTTATAATCATTTCCAGATGGAGGAGCTCTGCAACCTGCAACTCGAGCTAAGTTCCATGGCAAGGGTTTGGCTTACACCGAGTGATATCCTTTCTCTTGTATGGCATCCCTCCGAGCCCTTCATCCAATTTCATGTTAGATTTCAGTGCCTAGATACCTAACCAAGAGACGGGGGGGTGGGTTAGTGCAAGAAGGGAAGGCGTAGTGTAGAGATAGCATGGGAGCTTCGAGTGTTTGGTTCTCCATGATAACAACACCTGCAGAAAGGCTAATGGTGGGGGGCGAGGCGAGCGCAATGAAGTGAGTAACAACCTAGGGCAGCGTTATCGTCACCTATGTTCACAAAGATTCTTATTGTGTGTATCATTCTGGTGGTCGAATTAAAGGCACCAGTAGTTAGTGGTGAAGGGGAACGATGGTCGGAGTACAGTTACAAGCTCTCTGGAGTTATAATTCTGGGATTTGCTTCAACACAACTCGAAGCATGGGCCATGCTCGATTGTCCCTAGTATCCTCTTTATTTTCACCCGCTGGATTTTGTTTGGCTTGACAATAGAAAGGTGTGTAATGAAGCTTATGGTAGAAAAGGCGGGTGGTGCCAGCTCCTCTGGCCCTTTTTGCAGTGGGCTGTGAGTGGATTGAGAACAACAAGGGCTTTTGATGCGGTTAAACACAAGCTCTCCCCTTCGCTGATTTCGTACAATTTACAGATCCAGCCAGAACAGGGATTTTTCCATAATGACTCCATGGATTTCAATTATTCTATCTGGAATTACAAAGAGGATGGTTTGGACCCGAATCGATCAAGTTTTATAGAGAAGAGGCGTGCTTCTAGCACCTTGCGTTTTTTCCCCGTGCATCAACCCAGAAGTCAACTGGCATATCCTCCCCCTCGTGGAACGAAGTGTGAGTGGGAACAAGTGTAGAAACGTGTTGTTGCTAACTCCGCCCCGCAATGATGAAGAGTTCAAAAATGCCAGCTACTCCTTAGTGTGTTGTACGAGAAGGGAATCCTGGCAAGAGACTACCATACCAATTTATTTATCTCCTTCCACTACCGAATAATATTCACTGTTCGCTCCCTATGGAAGAGGTAATATTACCCACCCCCACATGACTTCTCCTCTTTACTAAACTAAGGGAAATAAAGAATAGAAAATGAAATATTCTAAAGAGCGAATTTTTAGAAGCAAAAAAAAACACGGGCAGTTGGATTAGGTTTGTTTTTATTACTATATAAAATGTATAATAGAGGTTCGAAACAGTGTCGATTCATTAGTAGAGGAGTTTATATATTCTATATAGAGTATATTATCCATGTATATAAAATATTCTCCACAAAATTTAGGTCAGTGCCAACTAAAAAAAGGTTTGCTTGCTTTTTCTTCATTTCTCCTGCGCAAAATATATAATAGTGTCCACAAAATTTAGGTTAGTGCCATTATTTCTTGCTTGCTTTTTCTTAATTTCTTCTACGCTGGCTTTTGTTTTATTTTGTAAAGGCTTTATATTACTCTGCTAATAGTTCCATTATTATTCTTGTTTATGCAGCTCCCAACACAGTTTTATATGGAAATGGTAATGAAAATATATGCTTTTCAATGTGGTTCTCGTATTGCCATATTTTTGTCTTATGTAGTGCCATTTTGTTTTGTTTTTGTATGTAATTTNTATGGAAATGGTAATGAAAATATATGCTTTTCAATGTGGTTCTCGTATTGCCATATTTTTGTCTTATGTAGTGCCATTTTGTTTTGTTTTTGTATGTAATTTTTTTTTTTTGGATTCAGGTTATGAAAGAAGAGGGTTTTGCACAGAAGAGAATGTTGGTTATGCTACTAGCATTCAGCTTATGGTCTTTAGGATAATTTTGTCCTCAAAATATTCACTCATTCTGTGCGTTTTAACTTAGAACATCTTTCTACTTGTGTAATAAATCTTCGATTTACATAAAAACTATACATCAATTTATTTATTTTACAGTGTGTAAAATTTTAGTTTTGATTTATCTTCCATATAATGTTTATTTTTCTCCTAGAGGGCCCCTTTAGGTTCCAGTTTTAGAACCTATGGCTCTGATACCATTCTATAGTGCTCTGCTTGTCCGACAGAGCACTAAGTCCTAAAATGTAACAGCAAATGACATTTATTCTTACTCTGATTTTCAGGATTCATTTATTTGTGCATTAACGAGAGGGTTACACTAAAAAATACCTAAACTTTAAGTAAGCTTAAGATAGTCCCTGAATCCTTCTCCTGTAGCCTTGCCTCTCCCTCCTCTGAGCCTCGTCTGAGCCCTGATGCCAATTAGGATGATCCACCCTACCAACTAGCATTGAACCTGCTGGCCCTAGTAAACCGACGGGTTTCCTAGCCCCCGAGCCCACGTGCCGATAAACCCGATAGCAACTTCCTTGTTTGAGAGTGTAATTCTTCCCCTAGAGTTAACCCCCTCCTCCAGTTTTCTTCCCTTACTATTCCATCACCTTCTTTACTCTCTTCTTCTGTAAAAATTCTCTCCCAAAATACTCTCCAAAAAAATCTTCCTCTTCAACCATTCGATCCCCCTCCTTTCTTCCATCGCCTTCCCTTCTTCCACCACCTCCTTCATATTTAAAATAATAATTATTATTTAGTTCTTTCTTGGGCAATTCAACTAGTTCAGGTTATTTAAGACATTCGTTGTACGCAGTTAATTTTTCTTGAATTGTACAATTCTCCACCCCAAATGAGATGGTGGGAAATTACTAGATGCTTATCCTATTCAATTGAACGTGTAAATTTAAAACAAAACCAACTGTCATAAAATTACACCAATATTGTTTGTTTAAGTTTTATGCTGAATGGTAAAATAATGGTAATAATAGTATTGTCAATTATTATATGCTATTAATAACTTAATAATAAACACTAATAATAGTTGTTGTACTTAACATAGAAAGGCACTCTGCGCTCTGGCAGATTGGGCGCGCGCGAGACAGAAGAGATTAGGGATTTTAGGCTACAACAATGGCAGCCCGAGGGGGCAGGGACCTCCCTCCCCCCCTTTCATCAGAGCTGGATGCTTTCAGGAGGCTGGTAGCCAGCGGAGGCAAGAGGAAAGCTCCTTTCACGGTGCCGAAATTCATCAAAAAGCTTGAGGAAATTCCTAAAATAACCTTGCCAGAAACTACCTCGGTCAAGATTGCCCTTGCTCTGTCAGAGAGAGGTTTGGTAGGTCATTTCATGGGGCTTTGGCCCTCGGCAAAAACAATATATGACTGTATCCAAAGGAACTAGAAGCCGCATCTCAAGGAAGGAGTCACCTGCTACCCCCTGAGCAGCGGTTACTTCCTCTTCGAATTCATCAACAAGGAGGACAAGGATCTCATCTTCAGAAACGGCCCATACTTTATGGGAACCTAGGGGCTGTATCTGAACCGATGGACCCCGGAATTTGACCCTACAGTATATCTTCCCAAGGAGGTGCCGGTATGGGTCAGGCTCCCCAACCTGCCAGTCCACTGCTGGAACTATGAATCGCTGCAAGTGATAGGAAACAGAATTGGGAAGTTTGTTGATAAGGCAGACAACAAAGCCAACTACAACTGTGCAAGAATATGCGTTGAAGTGGATCTTGAGGCAGGGCTCCTGGAAGCTGTGAAATTATCAGTGGGCACCTGGTCTCATTACCAGAAAGTGGACTATGAGCATCTCTTGTTTAAATGAAGAGCCTGCCAAGAACATGGGCACTTCTAGAGAAACTGTCCGAAGAACCAAACTCAAGAGAAGGAAGAAGCTGAGGGCTGGCAAAAGGTAAAGAGAAGCAAAGCACCCCCAAAATAAAAAGACCCCAGAGATCCTCAAGTGACAGATCAACCCCCGGTGGTTCCAAAACCCCTGAAGGAACCATTGAAAGAAGGCACAGCAACATCAAAGGAACCGGTGAAAGAAACCATTGAGATAGCCTCACAACCCACGTCTCCCTCAAAATCTCTGGCTAATGAAAAGAGCGATCAGTCAACAAAAGAAACTCAGAAATTGGATGATGAGCACATCACCATAGGCTCAGATCTAGGGGCTGATTCAGATGAGGGGGCTACAGAGACTAGCAGCTCGATTGGCACCCCTGAAAAGAATCCAAGAGGAAGGAAACCAGAACGGAAAAAATGGGAGGAAAAATATTATAGAGACGTGACAGCAGGGGTCCAGCAAACCATCCCGGACATGATAGAAACCAGATCATCAAAGAAAGGCAGGGCTCCGAAAGGAGCTACCCCCCTCACCCCGGATCTTAATGCAATTCGTCTCCTAGAATTGCAGAGGTATGGTAAGCAAGGCTAAAGAAGAAGCAATAAAAGTTTTAGTAAGAATGAACTCCCCGGAGATACTTCTGATCTAGGAGACGAAGATGGAGGAGCCTGAGACCATCTAGGCTAGCAAAATTTTTTGGAAAAAAGGAGATGGTAGAGCAGTCAGTGCTAGGGGAGCCTCAGGAGGTCTAGCCACCTTCTGGAACTCTTCAAACCTTGACCTGCTAGAGGATCATAGCACTATCCACTGGCTCTTCACGAAGCTGCAGCATCAAGACACAGGGCATCAAATCAGCTTATTCAACATCTACGCCCCAACTCTTCTATCAGAAAAAAAAGAGTGTTGGGATTCGATGAATTCCTTTCTATCCACTAACCGACACGACAATCTCATTCTTGCTGGCGATATGAATGTAACTCTCGCCCTTTCAGAAAAAAAAGGAGGCTCTCCGATCAGAGACCTGGCTCGGGAGTGGGTTGAAGACATTATTATGGAATGGGAGCTAGAGGATATTAAACCCAGCAAGGGTAAGTTCACATGGACGAATAAAAGAGTGGGCCCAGGGCACATTGCTGCCCGGCTGGATCATTTCCTTGTCCAATCTTCCTTCCTCACTCTGGTACTTTTTGCTTCCTTTGAAATCCTCCACGCCTGTACCTCTGATCACAAGCCAATTTCCCTCTCCTTATCTCCGGGAGAAAATATGGGTCTGATCCCATTTAGGTTCAGCCCCCTCTGGGTCTCCATGGATGGCTTTTTTGATCTGGTCTCAGAATCCTGGCAGAAGTTTGTAACTGGGTCGCCCTTCTTCATTTGGGAAGAAAAGTTGAGAAGGCTCAAAGCAGCCCTTAAAAGTTGGGCCAAGATCATGCCCACCCCCATTGTGGAAAGGAAAGAAGCTCAAAAGGATCTAGGCAACCACCAGATGCTAATGGAGAGTGCCACGATCACCCCACAGTTGCTCGCTGAGGAGCTCAATTTTCAAAAAGCTCTCCATAAGGTGCTGAGAAGAGAGGAACACTACTGGAAAGTAAAGTCGCACTATTCTTGGCTCAAGGAGGGAGATAAAAATACTTCCTACTTCCACAACCACGCAGAAGCCCAGAAGAATTACAACAGCAAATTCAATACCAAGGTCAAACCTTCAACAAAATTGAAGAGATCAAGCACGCGGCCTTCTCCTTCTACAACGATTTGTTCACGGAGGATCTGGACTCTTCTCCCATGATGGATCGATACCCTCTTAATGTTCTCCCCACACTAATCGAGGATGCAGATAACAGATTCATGACTCAGCCCATCTCGATTGAGGAAATAAGAAACGCCCTTCAAGGTATGAACTTCGACAAAGCTCCAGGGCCCGACGGGTTCACGGTCAGATTCTACATTGCATGCTGGGACATCATTCAGAAGGATCTGGTCAAGATGGTGAGGAAATCACAGAAGTGCAGCAAAATAGGAGGGAGCACTAACTCTTCCTTCCTGGCGTTAATTCCAAAAGAGAAAGGGGCCCAAAGCTTCTCCATATTCCGACCTATCTCTCTCTGCAATACAGTGTACAAAATCATCACTAAAGTCATTGCAAATAGAATAAAAAATGTTCTTCCCGGGATCATCCCAGAAAACTAGGGGGGTTTCATCAAGGACAGACAAATTCAGGACAACATAATTCTGGTCCAAGAGGCCATTCACTCAAGCTGCCAGCGAAAGGAGAAAGGTATGATAGTCAAACTGGAACTTTCTAATGCCTTTGATAAAGTTCAGCTAAATTTTCTCTTTGCTGTTATGTTCAAGCTCAGCTTCCATCCCCTTTTAATCAGCTGGATCAAAGCCTGTATCTCGGGACCCTGGATCGCCCCCTTGGTTAATGGGATACCAGCAAATTTCTTCCATGCCTCTAGGGGGCTTAGGCAGAGTTGTCCCCTGTCCCCCTTGCTCTATGTCATTCAAGCTTCGGTCCTTAACTTCCAGCTGGATAATTGTCTTCAACAACATTCTCTAAAGGGGCTCACAATTACCCCTAGAGTGAAGAAAATTAACCACGCTCAATTTGCTGATGATACCCTCCTATTGGGTCAGGCTAACCTAGCCACAGCAAGATCATTCAAGAAAGAGTTGGACACTTATACTGATATCTCAGGGAGTGAAATCAGTTTGAGGAAAAGAAAAATTTATGGCTGGAACTGCCCCCCCCCCATTGAAATGACTGATATCTCCAGAGTGATGGAAATGGATGGAACCTCCATGTGGGACTCCATAAAATACCTTGGAATTCCGCTAGTCAAAGATACTCCCAGAAGGAGCCTTTGGCTGCCTTTGGTGGACAAACTCAAGGCCAAAATTATGGCTTGGGGGGCTTCCTGGTTAAATAAAGCAGGCAAAACTATTCTCATCAATTCTTTCCTAACCTCCCTTCCTCTATACTAGGCTTCGATCCTGTTAGCCCCAAAAGGAATCGTGAAAGATATAGACAACCTATTGAGAAAATTCCTCTGGGAAGGGGGAAGGAATACAGGAACGAAAATGCACCTAGTCAGCTGGGATAAGGTCAAAGCCCCTAAATGTGAAGGAGGGATGCAAATTAGAGATGTGGCCACTCAGAATTTGGCTATGGGTGGCAAGATCCTGTGGAAAATGGTTAGAGGTAAAAAAACTTGGAGTTCCAAAGCACTTAGGACAAATTACTTTAGAGGGCACAAAGAGAGGTGCCTGGAAAGTCCTCCGAAGACAAGGAAAGGCTCTCCTATCCTTGCTCTCTGTCTCAAATATCTTGATTTGATTACCTCAAATCTCACTTGGATTCCGGGAAATGGCTCCAAAATTAAGTTCTCAGATGACTCCATTCTAGGGCAGCCCCCCTTAAAAGATATGGAAGGAATGGAGAATATCAAAAATTGGCTTCACTTGAACAACAAATTTACTCTTTGGGATTTATCTAGCTGGAGACCGTATGACTCTTGGAACAATTGGGACCTGAGGGATGTCCCTCATGCTCTCGAAACTGAAGCTAGCTCCCTCTTAAAGGCTCTACAAGGACTCTCCCCCACTTCTGCTAAGCTAAAGGACAAAAGAGGTTGGGGCTCCTCCTCAGGCCTCTACAATGCTGCTGCTGGTTATGCTTCCTTAAAAGCCATTCCTTTGGCAGCCCCGGATCCCTCTAGATGGGAAAATATGTGGCTTTTGCCCTCTCTCCCCAAAATTGATATCTTCTGTTGGTCCCTTCTTCATGACAGCTTTCTAACTTGGGACAACCTTTTGAAAAGAGGATGGGAGGGGCCCTCAAGAATCCCTCTCTGTGCTTGTCACAAGGAAAGCTCGACCCATCTCTTTCTTAAGTGCTCCTATGCTCTAGAACTCTAGAATTTCCTGCTTGCTCAGCTGAACCTGGCCCCCCCTCCATCCATCTCTGCCTTGTTCGCTTCCTGGACTGATTATGCTCCCTTCTCCTTCTCTAGTATGAACTTGTTAAAGCACTGTTGGATGTGGATTCCTAAAATTTACTGCTGGAAATTATGGCTGGAACGAAATAATAGAACTTTCAGGGACAAGGCAGTTTCCCCAGCCTAAGTTGCAATCAAAGTAAAGGCGTTGATAGGAGAGCTGGTAGCCTCAAATTCCAATCTCACCAATGAAGCCAGCCCTGACAAAGAGGAGTACAGTTGGTTTCAAGGGCTAGACCCAAGCCTGCTGACCA
This sequence comes from Pseudotsuga menziesii, assembly GCA_001517045.1. Classification (NCBI taxonomy): domain Eukaryota; kingdom Viridiplantae; phylum Streptophyta; class Pinopsida; order Pinales; family Pinaceae; genus Pseudotsuga; species Pseudotsuga menziesii. The sequence goes on along the minus strand of LPNX010031260.1, from coordinate 239,613 downwards.
GAACCAAGAACACTGTTAAGCATTTCTCTCCATGGGAAATCAGGCTTGAGGAGCAAGAATTTATAAAATGGAGATCCTCTCTGAACAAGCACACTCTGCATGTGGATGGGGCCTCGAAAGGTAACCCCGGACTTGCGGGAAGTGGAGGAGCCATTCTAGACATGTCTGGGAATATTATCCTCAAATTCGCTTGGGGACTGGGACAAAACTCCAACAACATTGCTGAAATTCTGGCCATCTGGAAAGGACTGATGCAAGCCAGAAGTCTCTCCATTAGAAAGTTGGCTATCATTGGTGACTCCTGAATCATCATGTAGGCTCTCAGCCTGAAGAAAGCCCTCAATAGCATGGGATTAGCCCACTATCACTGGAAAGTCATTTTATAACTAAAAGCCTTTGAAGAAGTCAAGTGTTACCACATCCTCCGAAACCTCAACCAAATTGCAGACAATGAAGCCAATATAGGTGCCTCTTTAAGAAAAGGAATAATCATAGTTAATGGAAATGAATAAAATATGCCCATTCCTTAAGGTCAGTGAAGATATGGTTCTTGGACCTGCATAAGTGAATTCAGCTCTCTGTCAATGAAGAATTCAGTGTTTACAGCTCTTTGGCAATGAAGAAACAAGTGCACATAGCTCACAGTCATTGAAGAACAACCTTCTGGCATTGAAGAAAAATGTGCACACAGCTCTCTTCCTATGAGGAAATCAGTGTTTACAGCTCTGCATTTGAAGAGATAAGTGTTTTCATCTCTCTGTCACTGAATATTTAAGCATTTTCAGCTCTCTGTCGTTGAAGAAATAAGTGTTTTCAAGCTCTCAGTCAATAAAGAAATCAGTTCTTTCAGCTCTCTGGAAATGAAGACATAATTTCTCTCATCTTTCAGTCAATGAAGAATCAGTGTTTGAAGCTCTTTGGCAAAGAAGAAATAATTTTATTTAGCTCTCAGTCCTTTAAGATTTTAGTGTATACAACTCTGTTAATGAAGTAATAAGTGATTTCAGTTCTCTTCCATTGAAGAATCAAGTGAATTCAGATCTCTTACACGGAAAGAAATAAATGTTTTTAGATCTCTGCCTTTGAAGATTTCCATGTGAAGCATGAGGCTCTTGAGGGACAACTCGTTTGGTAAATCAAATGCTCATCTCATGGCTCTTTTTTTTACTGACCTGCATCCAATGAATTTCCTCCATGCGCTGTCAAGCTCACAACTAGGAGGACCGAGTGGATTAGACTCTTATCTCCTACCTCGCTGAAGGAGCCAGCAAGCAAGGCCGAAGCCTAGATCTACTCGCTGGTAGGGGATAATCCATGTGCTTATAGAGTGAAGGGAGGCAATCTTTGATGAATTTTGGTCCATCATGAAGTTCAGGTGAACTCCTTAGGGTGAATTTGGCAAAGGCTGGCTGAAGACTAGCGTTGGTGACTCTCCTCTCTGATTAGTCTTCTTTGAAAATATAGTTGCTTTGCTATGTTAAGGCTTTTTTTTGAAGCTCAATGTCTGTCCATAAATCTTCCAGACTTATTGTAAAAGGGTCACTGAATATAGCACGCCCAATTATCTGGATCCTAGACATTTGTTTAGTTAAGAATCTTTAAGTGTAAAGCTACTGGCAGGATTAGGATTAGCCAGATGATCAATACAAATGACCTATAACCGTTTTAGTTAAAAAATAATAATAAACACTAATAATATACAATAATAATAATAGATAATAACAACAAAATAAAATAATTATTATTATTATTAATCAATAAATAATTAATTGCAGTATTATTATTAATTGATTGAAATGATAACATCAACATGTTTATGTTTATTGTTAAGTCACCTCGCACATTGATTTTTAATAAATAAGGTACATTTACAGGTTTAAATAAATCACAATTACTTAGTTAACCCTTCCAAATATTTAATGTTTTTCAATTAATATTTCATACTAGCGTGCATGTGTCAAAACCCCAAAATTTCTGAAAAATTTAAAATTTTTAAAATTACATAATATTAACATAAATGCAGTTAACAAATTGTTGATTAGTTATATGTTATCAAAGATTCATTATTTGTTGGTTTTTTTTATCAATAAACAGTTCTTTTCAGTTTACTGATTTTGTTCTTTTTGCGACCATAAAGTGAGACTGTCACTACAAAAATTAGGCTTACTTAGCTTTCGAGCTAATGCAAAGGTTTTTTCCTGTCTTACAGACTACAGGTAAGAAGCTTTGGGCGTTGCTTGAAGTAAATTTTTAAAGTATTTGATTATATAATTTGTCGCATCAGTGAACTCAGTAAAGTAATAGATACTAAATAAAATTCCAAGTGTTCAAGGTATAATTATTTCACTGCTTCTATTCTTTTAATTCTCGAGGGATAGAATTTAGTTCAACAGTAATGGTTGAAACTGTTTTCTATCTAGTCATAGTATACTAAAGTCCTCAAACGCTTAATAAATGTTTCATGTCTACCATGGTTGTCAACATCAGATAAAATATTTTAAAATAGTTCTTTACAGATAGAAAAGTAAGATCAAGGTATGTTTTTAGTTGTCCAACTTACTAAACTATGTCATGTTTGAAAAGAATAATATACAGTGCTAAGAGCTTATGTACCCCATTCTTACTTTCAAACTCCCAAGTTTAAGGTAATTACAATCTCATTGTATACTGCAGTCAACTAAAGGAAGCTAGTATTAGAGGTTTAAATTTCTCTATACTAAGATTGTTTGGAGAATAATAATCTATTTATAGTCAGTAATATTATTCAAATATCAAAGGAACCTTTTACATCTTTAGAGATCCAACAAATTTTGATAGAAACCTGCTAGTTCCATACTACATCATTCAAAGTAAGTAACTGCTATAACTATAGACTTACTTATAGTGGTTAGATAATGTAAATAAAGAATTTCTTTCCATGAATTAATAATATTCTAGCTTTGATTATGAAAAGATTGGCTTAATGTACACTGACCCAATCTATAAATAGCTGAGTCATAGTATATATGTTTATACTTAACAAGTAAATGGATTAACTTTAAATTTGCATTTAATCCTCTTTTTCCATTATGGTTTCCTTAATTCCATTTCATAAATAAAATTTCTAGAGTATCAAGGTAGGTATTTATAAGTAACATTATCACTAAGATAATATCATTACTCTTTTTTTTTTAAGTCACACTTCATAAGACCCTTGTCATTCTTATGATTGTAACATTTGATGATAACGTTAACATATAGAGAGGAAAATATGCAAAGAGTTTAAGTTAGGTAAGAGTGAAGAATATACTTGTATAAAAAGATCATAAGCAAAATCATAAGGGTCGTATGGTTACTCATACCCTTGATGACTATTAATAAGTCTTTGTTATGTGACAAACAATGTAGTTTTTTACTCTACGTGCATGGTGGATTAAGCGAAGACTTTGGAAAAGGTTAAAAATGATTAGAAATCATTTTTGTAAAAGATGGATTTAGAGGGCTATACAAATCCACCCACATTGTATAATATTTATATGTGGTATGTGGCAAATCTTCCACCATGCATTGGATTGTTAAAAGGGCCATGATCAAACCCTACTTCTCCATTCTTACGTCGCGTTTGGGCGTTCCTCACTCTGCTGCGAATACTCCCCTGCATAGTCATTACTTTGCCTTGTAGCAACCTCCAATCACCATCCTCCTTGTTTGCTTGGTCATTACCGGTTCAAAGGTGCTATTGTGACAATATCTGGTGCATTACGAGGGTTAATGACGAAGTTCTTAGGGTTTCTCCCTCGCTATTCTTAAGCTTAGAACCCTTGTCAGTGATTAAATTTATCCTCCACAATTGTTGCAGTCTTAATCTTTGGGACTACATATAAACACAGGCTACGCTGTTAACTCTTAACTCCCTTCTGTCGACGGCTTTCCTACTTGTGTTCAGGGTTTATTACATAGTTTGATGTGGATGGATCGCATTTAAGAAAAATGGTAAGAGGACTGTTAATCCTTCTTTTATTTGATAATTTTTTTTAAAGTAATTTAAAACTCATTTTAAAACAGGTTTTTTTAATGTAAGCCTTTCTTGTTGCAGGTCGATTCCCTCCTCTGTTAGCTGTGTGAGGTTGCGGCAGTAGCTCTGGGTTTACGGGTAAGCCTGGTTTTTAACCATGGCCGTTCCTCTTTGCTTGGTCCATTTGGAACAAAAATGGTTATACTGTCATGAACTGTCACCCTTGGGGGTTTTCAGTCTCCCTGTTAGTTCATTTTGTTGTTTACTTTTGTAGTTACAAGAGACAATTGAACTGCACGACAGTGCTTGGGCTCTGGCCGTAAATGTATTTTAAAATCAGTTTTATAAACTTGTAGTGGCCGAGGCGTACGTAGTCCTTCATGTAGTATTTACTGTGTAAATACTAATGTCGAAAGATAACTTGGAACAAGGGGTTGAAACCCCTGATTCCACCCTACTATAAATGTTTTGTGTTTATAGGGTTAAAACCCTAACTTAAACATGAGTTATTAGCAATCCTTTTTGGTTACCTTGTGCTTACAGCACCTTACTGAATTTTATTTATTTTTTTGTTTACTTGTATTATGTTGATGATATTTGGGCTCGGCCGTAAAAGAAATATTTGCATGAACTTGAAAATTTGTTCTGTTTAATGATATACTTCTGTAATTTATTATAATAAATGAATTAGTTCGGTAGGTTGAGCTCACTGTAACTCTATTTGTTTAATTAATTTTTACGGTGGAGTACTTAAGTAACTAATGGTTACTTCCTTTATAAGTACCGAAAATGGGATTTATCTTGTACTACTAAGATTGAATTGATCACGCATGTTACTGTTTGTACTTAGTATTTTAACTTGCATACTTTGTCTATACAGTACATATAATAGACAGAATATTGTTGTTTTTGTACTCATGGATACTTAGTTATTTTTATTTGAGAGTGTTGGAATTGTTATTATATAACTATTATCCTGCAACATATAATAAATTTGTGTTTATTTACAGTAATTAAGGTATCTGTTATGAACAAACCTTTTGTATAAGTTCAATTCCATTTACTGTTGATATTATAATATAATACATTGCTTTCATTTAATATAATATATAGAGCGGTGCTATAAATGTTATATTTATCAACTGTATTCTTGAATAGTTATAAATACAAGATAAATTATTATTCATCTACTGTGTTCTTACATATTCTATATTCTATAATATCTCATTTAAAATAACCCCTTAACAAATATAAAATTCATTTATAAAAGAACTGATCTGATTACTGCATAGTTAGTATTTTACCCAATTAATATTTTAAGAATTATAAACTACAGTTACATATTTTGTTTATAAATGACTAGTTAAGACGGAATTTAAATGAATAACCTAAGTACATATATATATGTTCTTTTTGTAAGAGAATCCTGCTAAGAACTGAAGTACCTGTAGAATGAATTCAAAATATAGCTATTGTGTCTTTCCATTTAATTCATAGATAAAACAATCATTAAGATTGAAAGAAAATAAACTATAAATCTATGAAGCACTTTAGGTTACTGAAAGTAACTAAATAACAAGAACTGTAGAGAAAAATACTACTCCCAATACCAAGATAATTCCTCTGCAAATAACACAGTGATACTACTCTATAAGTTTACTATCATTCTATTCTATATTATCATCATATCATCCTTCTAAAATTCTACCCCTGTGCTGGAGTACAGTTTGGTGAACCCAGATGTGGAAAAACACAGTGGGTCTTTATTCTTCATTCACAGATTCAATTACTGATAAACTAAAACATTTACATTACTAAAACAGCTAAATATTCTGTCATATAATATACGCATAACATTCATCCATTCACATTCATTAAAACAAAAATAGTTAAGTGACAGAACGTGTTTCAATTGGGGAAACAACAGCAATGGGAGGCCATTCCTCCCTACCAACTCCTAGAGAGCACTCAAACAGTGAATCCTCAGGAACCCGAGCTTTCTCTGGTCTCCTTGGTTAGAACTAGGTGCAGCAAAGTCAGATACCAGTCTTCAAACTCAGTATTATTCCAGAACTTATCAGTAAGTTCTCCCAGCTAAAAAGCTGTAATAACCAATTTACTGCAGCATTCCTCTCAGAACAACTTCCTTACTATTTTTCCCTCTTTCCTCAATGAATTTACTGAATAACATTCACCTGAATAAATTCTTTCTGGAAAATATCTGAGTAGCCTCAGCTCTCTTCATTGAGTACTTTTAAAAGATTGCCTAGGTGTTTTTGGGTTAGTTGTCATTTAATGAGCCACCTGCTCTGATCCCACTTTCTTGGGGGATCATGACCCCAAATATAGAGAAGTTGCCACCTGCAACTTAGGAAGTGTTTGAGGATGCTGCCACTTGCCTTTTTCCCTCCACCTAGTTCCATCGACTAGTTTGACCAGTAACCTCTTTTTAACAGCTCTCCCATGCTGTTGTCTCCACAATTTATTTATTAATAATAAAATTTTCTGAATTACATTCCACTTATGTTGACTCTGCTGAGTCATCAGTTCATACTTAGCATTAAATTTAACATAATGTCTCAGGAATATAATTAAAACAATTAACATTATTTTACAAAATTGGGGTATGTGACATACACACCCCCTTAAAATGTAACATCGTCCTCGATGTTACATATTCTTCATCCTCTGCGACCTCCTGGAACAGATTTTGGTATGCTTCTCGCATCTTACTTTCCAGTTCCCAGGTAGCTTCTTCAGGACTAAGGTGCTTTCATTGCACCTTCACCTATCCAATGGTGCGGTTCTGCAGAGTAATTTCCCTCCTCACGAGGATACAATCCGGTTCCCCCAGAAGTTCTCCTTCTGGTTCCACCTGTACAACATTCCAATCAATCACATGAGTAGCATCATGAACATACTTTTTTAGAATAGAAATATGAAAAACATTATGAAATTTCAAGTTAGGTGGTAGCGCTAGTTGATATGCAACTTGACCAATTCTAGATAGAATTTCAAACGGACCACAGTAACGTGGTGCTAATTTTGTACAACTCCCCAATATTAGGGAGATATTCATTGGTCTTACCTTTATAAACACATGCTCACCCAACTGGAACTCTTTGGGAGTTCTTTTCAAATCTGCTTGGCTCTTTTTCCGATCCTGTGCTACCTTCAAATTTTCCTGCACTTGTTTCACAATCTGTTCCATTTCCTTCAATAATTCAGGCCCTAACACCAATATATCTACTCAATTATTCCAGGAGATAGGAGTGTTGCAATTACGCCCATATATAATTTCAAATGGGCTGAACTTAGCTGATGACTGATAGTTATTATTGTATGCAAATTTTGCTAAATGCAACTAGTCCTCCCACTTACCTGGTTGATCCTTAACAGATCTTCCAACACCTGATTCACTCTTTCAGTCTGTCCGTCTATCTGAGGATGGAAAGAGGTGCTGAAATTCAGTGTTGTGTTTAATCCCTTAAACAAGGATTTCCAGAAATTCCCTGTCAATTTAGAATCCCTGTCTGAAATGATAACCTTCGGTACACCATGTAGCCAAAAAATCTGCTTTAAGAAAATGTCAGCTATGTTTGCATCCTTGTAAGTAGTTTTAACAGGAATGAAATGTGTTGCTTTACTTAGTTTATCTACTACCACTAGAATTGAATCATTCTGATTCTGATTTCTGGGCAATCCAGTAATAAAATCCAAGCTGATTATTTCCCATTTCCAACTAGGAATAGGCAAGGGTTGCATTAAACTAGCTGGATGCTGGTGTTCTGTTTTCACTTGTTGACAGTCTAAACATCTAGCTATATACTCATCTACTTCGGATTTCATATTGGGCCAAAAATATTCTTTTCTTAACATGGTGACAATCTTTTGGTAGCCTGGATGTCCTAAGTAAGGTGTTTTATGAACTTCATCTAGAATCAACAATTTAACCTTAGGCACATTAGGCACATACAGTTTCTCCTTAAACAATAAAAATCCATCTTTATTTAGACTATAACCTTTTATTAAACTTTCTGTAGGTTCTTCTTTAGCTGTAACTTGTAATTTTTTATAAATTTCATTCTGGTTTATCCCTTCTGTCAGTTGTTCATTTAAATCAGAAGCATAAGTGCTGATTGCTGCTGTAAAATTCAGCTTTGCATTTCTGCTTAAAGCATCAGCCACCTTATTTTCTTTTCCTTTTATGTGTTGAATTTTGAAATCATATTCACTCAAGAAGGCCAACCACCTTGCTTGTCTTGCATTTAAGTTGGGCTGATCTAAAAGGTATTTCAGACCTTTATTATCAGTCATTAAAATAAACTTTCTTCCTATTAAGTGGTGTCGCCACATTTTTAAAGCATGTATAATAGCTACAAGTTCTAAATCATAAGTTGCATAATTCTTTTCATGGATTTTTAATTTCCTGGACTCATAGGCAATGACATGCCCATCTTAAGTCAGCACACCGCCTAAATCATCATTACAAGCATCAGTGCATACCACGAAATCCTTATTAGGATCTGCTATTCTTAGAATAGGCGCAGTTGTTAATAAGGTTTTTAGTTTCTTAAAACTTTCTTCACACTTTAAGTTCCAATCAAATTTCTTTCCTTTCTTTTGCAAGGAAGTGATTGGATTAGGTATTTTTGAAAATCCTTCAATGAATCTTCGGTAATAACCGGTAATTTCCATGAAGGACCTAACATCTGTTACGTCTTTTGGTATTGGCCAATATTTGATTGCCCGAATCTTTTCCGGATCCACTGAAATCCCTTCCTTAGTCACTACGTGACCTAAGTACTGGATTTCACTTTTAAAGAAATCACACTTGCTGAACTTTGCAAAAAGTTGTTGCTCTCGCTGTTCTTGCAAAACTATCCGTAAGTGTTCCTTATGTTCCGCTTCATTTTTAGAATAAATTAAGATGTCATCGATAAACACGACAAAAAATTTATCTAATTATTTATGCATTACATTATTCATTAGGAACATAAAGATAGCTGGGGCATTAGTAAGCCCAAATGGCATTACGACAAATTTGTAATGTCCATACCTTGTTCTAATGGCTGTCTTGAAAATTTCATCTTCTTTAATTATTACCTTATGATATCCTAATCTTAGGTCTATCTTGGAGAACACCGTAGCTCCACGTAGCTGATCAAATAGATCATCTATGCCGGGCAATGGATATCTGTTTTTAATTATCATTTTATTTAGTTGATGGTAATCTATGGATAGTCATATAGTTCCGTCTTTGTTTTTGACAAAGATTACTGGTGCTCCCCAAGGGGACACACTAGGTCGAATGTACTTCTTATCTATTAATTCTTTTAACTGTGACTTTAATTCATTAAGTTCCAAAATATTCATACAATATGGAGCTTTCGAGCTAGGTACAGCACCTGGTACCAGCTCAATAATGAAATCCAGTTCCCTCCTGGGAGGTAATCCTGGAATTTCCTCAGCAAAAACATCAGTAAATTCGCTTAACACAAGAATATCCTCTATTTTTAACTTATCTTCGTTAGATTTACTTGCCTCATCTGTAATGGTTACAGCATAGGATTTGCACCCTTTCCTGACTGCTCTTTTAAGTTGTAAGGCAGAAATATGCCTCATTACAGTTTTCCTAGGAATACCCTTAATTGTTACTGGTTGTTCATTATTATTTACGCACGTAAAGGTTTTATCAAAACAGTTTAAAACTACCTTGTGCTGCTCTAACCAATCCATACCAATCAGTAAGTCATACGAGCCAAGTGGCAGAACATTTAGCTTAATAGTAGTTTTAAAATCATTCATAACTAAAGCACATTCTTTCACATAATAGGTTACTTTCCTTTTTGCCCCAGTGGCTAATTGAACTAACCAAGAACTATCAAACTTTTCAACAGTCAAGTTACACTTTTCCACTATCTGAGGTGAAACGTAACTAAGACTAGCCCCTGGATCTATTAAAATAGTTACTCGGGTTTGGTTAATCATACCTTCCACTTCTACCATGGAAGTCTGATAATCAGCTTGGCGGTTCTCCAACGCTGCATTGATTCTGGGCATAGTCCTTGCAAATTCTCTGATAGTCATTTCATCCTGCACAGTATGAATATTGTTGTTTGGATTTTTCTGATTTGGGCAGACTGAAGCATAGTGCGGGCCATTGCACTCCCAGCACTTAACAGGCTCCTTTCGTTCAAAATTCTTAGTGAAATTTGCATGATTGTTTGAAACTTCTTTGCCCTTGCAGTTATTGGAATTATTGGAATTATTAGAAGCACCATTTCTCTTTCCCTGGAATTTTTTACCATTAGAATGATTTCTATTCTTATTATTCCTGAAATTATTCTTGGGTACAAACTCCTTTTTCTTGAACTCGGGCTGATTACTGTTCTTTTTATCCTTCCAGTTGGGTATACCTTCTTTCTTTTTGTTTTGTTCAAAACAGAAATTTGCCTTCATCATGGCTTCTTACAGAGTATTCGGGTTATCATATTCGATTCTGTCCTTGATATGATATGGCAGAAAGCTGAGAAACCGTTGAAATTTAGGTTTCTCATCCACTAAATAAGGTACATACCTTAACAAATTTAAGAATTTACTGTTTAAGTCCTTCATAGTCATGGATCCTAACTTTAACTCGTAAAATTCTTTAGCCCTTTCTTCATGGTATTGTTCAGACATAAATTTCTTCTTGAAGTACCTTTTAAAGGTACTCCAATTGACTTCTTTTTCTTTGATCCCCTTGACTCTTTTTAGATCTTGCCACCATATATCTACCTTTGCAGAGAGATTATAGATGGCCATTCTTGCCTTCAGCTGATTTGAATAATTGTATATCTGGAAATACTTCCTCATCCTGGATAACCAGGACTCTGCTTCCTCCCCTTTTTCGGTCTCTTCGTTGAAAGTTGGGGGCTTCATTTTTTTGAACTCCCTGGAAATCTCTTCATATGGCTTGTACTTTTTCTTTCTATTATACAACTCATTCTCACTACTGTCACTAGTAGTGTAATAGATTTATTATTCCCTGAATCCTTCAGATGATGAATGGCTTTCAGCTTTAGCCAGTTTCATCTTTTTATATCCTTTCTGATGGCTAAATTCCTCAAATTTGGATATTTTGCTCCTCCCTTATGTCTGGAATTTTTCCATCAAAATTCGGTTTAGCTCCTCCTGAGTCTTTAATATCCTCTCGTTATCCTTCTTGACTGATTCCATTGAAGTCTTCAAATCCTTGATAGTCTGCATCAGCTCAGAGGAGTGAGCAGCTACCTCCTCTAACATAGGTTCTCTGGACATTTGTCTTGTCTCGGTGTTTGGAGACTCCTCCTGAGCATATTCTCCTAGATTCTCCATACCTGCCTGTTAGATTCAGAAAAAGAAATTTTCTGTTCTTTACATCAAACAAAATATAGATTAGTATATTTTTTTTACTGTTCTACGGAAACTAGTTGGGCTGCATTGAGGCCTAGTATTTGAACCATGCTCTGATACCACATGTCAAAACCCCAAAATTTCTGAAAAATTTAAAATTTTTAAAATTACATAATATTAACATAAATGCAGTTAACAAATTGTTGATTAGTTATATGTTATCAAAAATTCATTATTTGTTGGTTTTATTTAGCAATAAATAGTTCTTTTCAATTTACTGATTTTGTTCTTTTTGCGACCATAAAGTGAGACTGTCACTGCAAAAACTGGGCTTACTTAGCTTTCGAGCTATCACAAAGGGTTTTTCTTGTCTTATAGACTACATGTAAGAAGCTTTGGGCGCTGCTTGAAGTAAATTTTTAAAGCATTTGATTATAGAATTTGTCGTATCAGTGAACTCAATAAAGTAATAGATACTAAATAAAATTCCAAGTGTTCAAGGTATAATTATTTCACTGCTTCTAATCTTTTAACTCTTGAAGGATAGAATTTAGTTCAATAGTAATGGTCGCAACCATTTTCTTTCTAGTCACAGTATACTAAAGTCCTCAAATGCTTAATAAATGTTTCATGTCTTCCATGGTTGTCAACATCAGATAAAATATTTTAAAATAGTTCTTTACAGATAGAAAAGTAAGATCAAGGTCTATTTTTAGTTGTCCAACTTACTAAACTATGTCATGTTTGAAAAGAATACTATACAGTGCTAAGAGCTTATGTATCCCATTCTTACTTTCAAACTCCCAAGTTTAAGGTAATTACAATCTCATTGTATACTGCAGTCAACTCAAGGAAGCTAGTATTAGAGGTTTAAATTTCTCTATACTAAGATTGCTGGAGAATAATAATCTATTTATAGTCAGTCATATTATTCAAATCTCAAAAAAACCTTTTAATCTTTAGAGATCCAACAGATTTTGATACAGACCTGCTAGTTCCATACTACATCATTCAAAGTAAGTAACTGGTATAACTATAGACTTACTTATCGTGGTTAGATTATGTAAATAAAGAATTTATTTCCATGACTTAATAATATTCTAGCTTTGATTATGAAAAGATTGGCTTAATGTACAATGACCCAATCTATAAATAGCTGAGTCATAGTATATATCTTTATACTTAACAAGTAAATGGATTAAATTTAAATTTGCATTTAATCCTCTTTTTCCATTATGGTTTCCTTAACTCCATTTCATAAATAAAATTTCTAGAGTATCAAGGTAGGTATTTATAAGTAATATTATCACTAAGATAATATCATTACTCTTTTTTTTTTTAAAGTCACACTTCATAAGACCCTTGTCATTCTTATGATTGTAACGTTTGATGATAACGTTAACATATAGAGAGGAAAATATGCAAAGAGTTTAAGTTAGGTAAGAGTGAAGAATATACTTGTTTAAAAAGATCATAAGCAAAATCATAAGTGTCGTATGGTTACTCATACCCTTGATGATTATTAATAATTCTTTGTTATGTGACAAACGATGTAGGTTTTTACTCTACGTGCATGGTGTATTAAGCGAAGAATTTGGAAAAGGTTAAAAATGATTACAAATCATTCCTGTAAAATTTGGATTTAGCGAACTATAACAATCCACCCACATTGTATAATATTTATACGTGGTACATGGAAAATATTCCACCATGCATTGGACTGTTAAAAGGGCCATGATCAAACCCTACTTCTCCATTCTTCCATCACCTTCGGGCGTTCCTCACTCTGCTGCAAATACTCCCCTGCACAGTTGTTACTTTGCCTTGTAGCAACCTCCAATTGCCATCCTCCTTGTTTGCTTTTTCATTACCGGTTCAAAGGTGCTATTGTGATAATATCTGGTGTGTTACGAGGGTTAATGACGAAGTTCTTAGGTTTTCTCCCTCGCTATTCTTAAGCTTAGAATGCTCGTCAATGATTAAATTTATCCTCCATGATTGTTGTAGTCTTACTCTTTGAAACTACATATAAACGCACGCTGCGCTGTTAACTCTTAACTCCCTTCTACCGACGGCTTTCCTACTTGTGTTCGGGGTTTATTGAACAGTTTGATGTGGATGCATCACATTTAAGAAAAATGGTAAGAGGACTGTTAATCCTCATTTTATTTGATAATTTGTTTTAAAGTAATTTAAAACTCATTTTATAATAGGTTTTTTTAATGTAATCCTTTCTTGTTGCAGGTTGATTCCCTCCTCTGTTAGCTGTGCAAGGTTGCGGCAGTAGCTTTGGGTTTATGGGTAAGCCTGGTTTTTAACCATGGTCGTTCCTCTTTTCTTGGTCCATTTGGAACAAAAATGGTTATACTGTCACGAAATGTCACCCTTGGGGGTTTTCATTCTACCTGTTACTTCGTTTTGTTGTTTACTTTTGTAGTTACAAGATACCCTTGAACTGCACGATAGTGCTTGAGCTCTGGCCGTAAATGTATTTTAAAATCAGTTTTATAAACTTGTAGTGGTCGAAACGTATGTAGTCCTTCGCGTAGTATTTACCGTGTAAATACCAATGTCGAAAGATAACTTGGAACAAGGGCTTGAAACCCCTGATTCCACCCTACTGTAAATGTTTTGTATTTATAGCATTAAAAACCTAACTTAAACATGAGTTATTATCAGTACTTTTTGGTTACCTTGTGCTTACAGCACCTTACTGAAATTTATTTATTTTTTTGTTTACTTGTATTATGTTGATGATATTTGGGCTCAGCCGTAAAAGAAATATTTACATGAACTTGAAAATTTGTTCTGTTTAATGATATACTTCTGTAATTTATTATAACAAATGAATTAGCTCGGTAGGTCGAGCTCACTGTAACTCTATTTGTTTAATTTATTTTTACGGTGGAGGACTTAAGTAACTAATGGTTACTTCATTTATAAGCACCGAAAATGGGCTTTATCTTGTACTACTAAGATTGAATTGATCACCCATGTTACTGTTTGTACTTAGTATCTTAACTTGCATACTATGTCTATATAGTACATATGATAGACAAAATATTGTTGTTCTTGTACTCATGGATACTTAGTTATTTTTATTTGAGAGTGTTGGAATTGTTATTATATAACTATTATCCTGCAACATATAATAAATTTGTGTTTATTTACAGTAATTAAGGTATATGTTATGAACAACCCTTTTGTATAAGTTCAATTCCATTTAATGTTGATATTATAATATAATACATTGTTTTCATTTAATATAATATATAGATTGGTGCTATAAATGTTATATTTATCAACTGTATTCTTGAATAGTTATAAATACAAGATAAATTATTATTTATCTACTGTGTTCTTACATCTTATATATTCTATAATATCTCATTTAAAATAACCAGTTAACAAATGTAAAATTCATTTATAAAAGAACTGATCTGATTACTGCACAGTTAGTATTTTACCCAATTAATATTTTAAGAATTATAAACTACAGTTACACATTTTGTTTATAAATGACTAGTTAAGACAGAATTTAAATGAATAACCTAAGTACATATATATATGTTCTTTTTGTAAGAGAATCCTGCTAAGAACTGAAGTACATGTAGAATGAATTCAAAATATAGCTATTCTATCTTTCCATTTAATTCTTAGATAAAACAGTCATTAAGATTGAAAGAAAATAAACTGTAAATCTATGAAGCACTTTAGGTAATGAAAGTAACTAAATAACAAGAACTGTACAGAAAAATACTACTCCCAATACCAAGATAATTCCTCTAAAAATAATAGAGTGATACTACTCTATAATTTTACTATCATTCTATTCTATATTATCATCATATCATCCTTCTATAATTCTACCCCTGTGCTGGAGTACGGTTTGGTGAACCCAGATGTGGAAAAACACAGCGGGTCTTTATTCTTCATCCACATATTCAATTACTGATAAACTAAAACATTTACATTACTAAACCAGCTAAATCTTCTGTCATATAATATGAGCATAACATTCATCCATTCACATTCATTAAAACAAAAATAGTTAAGTGACAGAACCTGTTTGAACTGGGGCAACAACAGCAATGGGAGGCCGTTCCTCCCTACCAACTCTGGAGAGCACTCAAACAGTGACTTCTCAGGACCCCCGAGCTTGCTCTGGTCTCCCTGGCTGGAACTAGGTCCAGCAAAGTCAGATACCAGTCTTAAAAGTCAGTATTAATCCAGAACTTATCAGTATGTTCTCCCAGCTAAAAATATGTAATAACCAATTTACTGCAGCATTCCTCTCAGAACAACTTCCTTACTGTTTTTTCCTCTTTCCTCAATGAATTTACTGAATAACATTCACCTGAATGAATTTTCTCTGGAAAATATCTGAGCATCCGCAGCTCTCTTCATTGAGTACTTTTAAAAGATTGCCTAGGTCTTTGTGGGTTAGTTGTCATTTAATGAGCCACCTGCTCTGATCCAACTTTCTTGGGGGATCATGACCCCAAATGTAGGGAAGTTTCCACCTGCAACTTAGGAAGTGTTTGAGGATGCTTCCATTTGTCTTTTTCCCTCCACCTAGTTTCATCCACCAGTTTGACTAGTAACCTCTTTTTAACAGCTCTCCCATGTTGTTGTCTCCACAATTTATTTATTAATAATAAAATATTCTAAATTACATTCCACTTTTGTTGAATCTGGTGAGTCATTAGTTCCTACTTAGCATTAAATTTAACATAATGTCTCAGGAATATAATTAAAACAATTAACATTATTTTACAAAATTGGGGTATGTGACATACACACCCCCTTAAAATGTAACGTCGTCCTCGATGTTACTTATTCTTCATCCTCTGCAACCTCCCAGAACAGATTTGGGTATGCTTCCCGCATCTTACTTTCCAGTTCCTAGGTAGCTTCTTCAGGACTAAGGTGCTTCCATTGCACCTTCACCTGTCCAATGGTGCGATTCCGCAAAGTAATTTCCCTCCTCTCGAGGATACAGTCTAGTTCCACTAGAAATTATCCTTCTGGTTCCAACTATACAACATTCCAATCAATCATATGAGTAGCATCATGAACATACTTTTTCAGAACATAAATATGAAAAACATTATGCACTTTCAAGTTAGGTGGTAACGCTAGCTGATATGCAACTTGACCAATTCTGGATAGAATTTCAAACAGACCATAGTAACGTGATGGTAATTTTGCACAACTCCCCAATCATAGGGATCTCTTCTTCGGTATTACCTTTATAAAAACGTTCTCACCCACCTGGAACTATTTAGGAGTTCTTTTCAAATCTGCTTGGCTCTTTTGTCGATCCTATGCTACCTTCAAATTTTCCTGCACTTGTTTCACAATATGTTCCATTTCCTTCAATAATTCAGGCCCTAACACCAATCTATCTACTAGATTATTCCAGGAGATAGGATTGTTGCATTTATGCCCAGATAGAATTTCAAATGGGCTGAACTTAGCTGATGACTGATAGTTATTATTGTATGCAAATTTTGCTAAATGCAAATAGTCCTCCCACTTACCTGGCTGATCCTTAACATACATTCTTAATAGATCTTCCAACAAATGATTCACTCTTTCATTCTGTCCATCCATATGAGGATGGAAAGAGATACTGAAATTTAGTGTTGTGTTTAATCCCTTAAACAAGGATTTCCAGAAATTCCCTGTCAATTTAGAATCGTTGTCTGAAACGATAACCTTCGGTACACCATTTAGCCGAAAAATCTGCTTTAAGAAAATGTCAGCTATGTTTGTAGCATTGTAAGTAGTTTTAACAGGAATGAAATGTGCTTCTTTACTTAGTTTATCTACTACCACCATAATTGAATCATTCTGATTCTGATTTCTGGGAAATCCAGTAATAAAATCCAAGCTGATTATTTTCCATTTCCAACTAGGAATAGGCAAGGGTTGCAGTAAACCAGCTGGATGTTGGTGTTCTTTTTTCACTTGTTGACAGTCCAAACATCTAGCTATATAATCAGCTACTTCGGATTTCATATTAGGCCAGAAATATTCTTTTCTTAACATGGTGACAGTCTTTTGGTAGCCTGGATGTCCTGAGTAAGGTGTTTTATGAACTTCGTCCAGAATCAGCAATTTAACCTTAGGCACATTAGGCACATACAGTTTGTCCTTAAACAATAAAAATCCATCTTTATTTAGACTATAACCTTTTATTAAACTTTCTGTAGGTTCTTCTTTAGTTGTAACTTGTAATTTTTTATAAATTTCATCCTGTTTTATCCCTTCTGTTGGCTAGTCATTTAAATCAGAAGCATAAGTGCTGATTGCTGCTGTAAAATTGAGCTTTTCATTTCTGCTTAAATCATCAGCCACCTTATTTTCTTTTCCTTTTATGTGTTGAATTTCTAAATCATATTCACTCAAGAAGGCCAACCACCTTGCTTCTCTTGCATTTAAGTTGGGCTGATCTAAAAGGTATTTCAGACCTTTATTATCAATCATTAAAATAAACTTTCTGCCTATTAAGTGGTGTCGCCACATTTTTAAATTATGTATAACAGGTGCAAGTTCTAAATCATAAGTTGCATAATTCTTTTCGTGGATTTTTAATTTCCTGGACTCATAGGCAATGACATGCCCGTCTTGAGCTAGCACACTGCCTAAACCATCATTACAAGCATCGGTGCATACCACGAAATCCTTATTAGGATCTTCTATTCTTAGAATAGGCACAGTTGTTAATAAGGTTTTTAGTTTCTTACAACTATCTTCACACTTTAAGTTCCAATCAAATTTATTTCCTTTCTTTTGCAAGGAAGTGATTGGATTAGGTATTTTTGAAAAGCCTTCAATGAATCTCCTGTAATAACCAGTAATTCCTATGAAGGACCTAACATCTGTTACGTATTTTGGTACTGGACAATCTTCGATTGCCAGAATATTTTCAGGATCCACTGAAATCCCTTCCTTAGTCACTACGTGACCTAAGTAGTAGATTTCATTCTTAAAGAAATCACACTTGCTGAACTTTGAAAAAAGTTGTTGCTCTCGCAGTTCTTGCAAAACTATCCGTAAGTGTTCCTTATGTTCCGCTTCATTTTTAGAATAAATTAAGATGTCATCGATAAATACGACAACAAATTTATCTAAGTATTTATGCATTATATTATTCATTTGGCACATAAAGATAGTTGGGGCATTAATAAGCCCAAATGGCATTATGACAAATTCATAATGTCCATACCTTGTTCTAAAGGTTGTCTTGAAAATGTCCTCTTCTTTAATTCTTACCTGATGATATCCTGATCTCAGGTCTATCTTGGAGAACACCGTAGCTCCAATTAGCTGATCAAACGGATCATCTATGCAGGGCAACGGATATCTATTTTTAATTTTCATTTTATTTAGTTGACGGTAATCTATGCATAGTCGCATAGTTCCATCTTTCTTTTTGAGAAAGATTACTGGTGCTCCCCAAGGGGATACACTAGGTCGAATGTACTTCTTATCTATTAATTATTTTAACTGTGATTTTAATTCATTGAGTTCCAAAGTATTCATACGATACAGAGTTTTTGAGCTAGGTACAACACCTAGTACCAGCTCAATAGTGAAATCCAGTTCCCTCCTAGGAGATATCCTGGAATTTCCTCTGGAAAAAACATCAGTAAATTCATTTAACACAAGAATATCCTCTATTTTTAACTTATCTTCTTCAGATTTAATTGCCTCATCTGTAATAGTTACAGCATAGGATTCGCACCCTTTTCTGACTGCTCTTTTAAGTTGTAAGGAAGAAATCTACATGATTACGGTTTTCCTAGGAATACCCTTAACTGTTACTGGTTGTTCATTATTATTTACGCACGTAAAGGTTTTATCAAAACAGTTTAAAACTACCTTGTGCTGCTCTAACCAATCCATACCAATCAGTAAGTCATACGAGCCAAGTGACAGAACATTTAGCTTAATAGTAGTTTTAAAATCATTCATAACTAAAGCACATTCTTTCACATAACAAGTTACTTTCCTTTTTGCCCCAGTGGTTAATTGAACTAACCAGGAACTATCAAACTTTTCAACGGTCAATTTACACTTTTCCACTATCTGAGGTAAAACGTAACTAAGAATAGCCCCTGGATCTATTAAAATGGTTACTGGGGTTTGGTTAATCATACCTTCCACTTCGACCATGGAAGTCTGATAATCAGCTTGGCGGTTCTCCAACGCTACATTGATTCTGGGCATAGTCCTTGAAAATTCTCCAACAGTCATTTCATCTTGCACAGTATGAATATTCATGTTTGGCTTTTTTCGATTTGGGAAGACCGAAGCATAGTGTGGGCCATTGCACTCCCAGCACTTAACAGGCTCCTTTCGTTCAAAATTCTTAGTGAAATTTCCATGATTGTTTGAAGCTTCCTTCCCCTAGAAGTTATTGGAATTATTGGAATTATTAGAAGCGCCATTTTTGTTTCCCTGGAAGTTCTTACCATTAGAATGATTTATGTTCTTATTATTCCTGAAATTCATCTGGGGTACAAACTCCTTTTTCTTGAACTCAAGTTGATTACTGTTCTTTTTAGCCTTCCAGTTGGCTATACCTTCTTTCTTTTTGTTCTATTCAAAACAGAAATTTTCCTTCCTCATGGATTCTTCCAGAGTCTTCGGGTTATCATACTTAATTCTGTCCTTCATATGATATGGAAGACAGCTGAGAAACCGCTGAACTTTAGGTTTATCATCCACTAAATAAGGTACATACCTTAACAAACTTAAGAATTTACTGTTTAAGTCCTTCATAGTCATGGATCCTAACTTTAACTCATAAAATTCTTTATCCCTTTCTTCATAGTATTGTTCGGATAGAAATTGTTTCCTGAAGTACCTTTTAAAGGTACTCCAATTGACTTCTTTTTCTTTGATCCCCTTGACTCTTTTCAGATCTTGCCACCATATATCTGCCTTTCCAGAGAGATTATAGATGGCCATTCTTGCCTTCAGCTGATTTGAATAATTGTATATCTAGAAATACTTCCTCATCCTGGATAACCAGGACTCTGCTTCCTCCCCTTTTTCGGTCTCTCCGTTGAAAGTTGGGGGCTTTATTTTTTTGAACTCCCTGGAAATCTCTTCATATGGCCTGTACTTTTTCTTTCTATTATACAACTCAGCCTCACTACTGTCACTAGTAGTGTAATAGATTTGTTGTTCCCTGAATCCTTCAGATGATGAACTGCTTTCATCTTTAGCCAGTTTCATCTTTTTAGATCCTTTCTGATGGCTAACTTCCTCAAATTCGGATCTTTTGCTCCTCCCTTCTGTCTGGAATTTTTCCATCAAAATTTGGTTTAACTCCTCCTGAGTCTTTAATATCCTATCGTTATCCTTCTTGACTGATTCCATTTAAGTATTAAAATCCTTGATAGTCTGCATCAGCTCAGAGGAGTGAGCAGTTACCTCCTCTAACATAGGTTCTCCGTAAATTTGTCTTGTCTCGGTGTTTGGAGACTCTTCCTCAACAGATTCTCCTAGCTTCTCCATACCTTCCTGTTAGATTCAGAAAAAGAAATTTTCTATTCTTTACATAAAAAAATATAGATTAGTATATTGTTTTTACTGTTCTACGGAAACTAGTTGGGCTGCATTGAGGCCTAGTATTTGAACCGTGCTTTGATACCACATGTCCAAACCCCAAAATTTCCGAAAAATTTAAAATTTTTAAAATTACATAATATTAACATAAATGCAGTTAACAAATTGTTGATTAGTTATATGTTATCAAAAATTCATTATTTGTTGGTTTTGTTTAGCAATAAACAATTCTTTTCAGTTTACTGATTTTGTTCTTTTTGCGACCATAAAGTGAGACTGTCACTGCAAAAAATGGGCTTACTTAGCTTTCGAGCTAATGCAAAGGGTTTTTCCTGTCTTACAGACTATAGGTAAGAAGCTTTGGGCACTGCTTGAAGTAAATTTTTAAAGCATTTGATTATAGAATTTGTCACATCAGTGCACTCAGTAAAGTAATAGATACTAAATAAAATTCCAAGTGTTCAAGGTATAATTATTTCACTCCTTCTATTCTTTTAATTCTCGAGGGATAGAATTTAGTTCAACAGTAATGGTTGCAACCGTTTTCTTTCTAGTCACAGTATACTAATGTCCTCAAACGCTTAAGAAATGTTTCGTGTCTACCATGGTTGTCAACATCAGATAAAATATTTTAAAATAGTTCTTTACAGATAGAAAAGTAAGATCAAAGTCTATTTTTAGTTGTCCAACTTACTAAACTATGTCATGTTTGAAAAGAATACTATACAGTGCTAAGAGCTTGTGTATCCCATTCTTACTTTCAAACTCCAAAGTTTAAGGTAATTGCAATCTCATTGTATATTGCAGTCAACTAAAGGAAGCTAGTATTAGAGGTTTAAATTTCTCTATACTAAGATTGTTTGGAGAATAATAATCTATTTATAGTCAGTAATATTATTCAAATCTCAAAGGAACCTTTTACATATTTAGAGATCCAACGGATTTTGATATAGACCTGCTAGTTCCATACTACATCATTCAAAGTAAGTAACTGCTATAACTATAGACTTACTTATCATGGTTGGATTATGCAAATAAAGAATTTCTTTCCATGACTTAATAATATTCTAGATTTGATTATGAAAAGATTGGCTTAATGTACAATGACCCAATCTATAAATAGCTGAGTCATAGTATATATCTTTATACTTAACAAGTAAATGGATTAACTTTAAATTTGCATTTAATCCTCTTTTTCCATTATGGTTTCCTTAACTCCATTTCATAAATAAAATTTCTAGAGTATCAAGGTAGGTATTTATAAGTAAGATTATCACTAAGATAATATCATTACTATTTTTCTTTTTTAAGTCACACTTCATAAGACCCTTTTCATTCTTATGATTGTAACATTTGATGATAACATTAACATATATAGAGGAAAATATGCAAAGAGTTTAAGTTAGGTAAGAGTGAAGAATATACTTGTATAAAAAGATCATAAGCAAAATCATAAGGGTCGTATGGTTACTCATACCCTTGATCATTATTAATAAGTCTTTGTTATGTGACAAATGATGTAAGTTTTTACTCTACGTGCATGGTGGATTAAGCGAAGACTTTGGAAAAGGTTAAAAATGATTACAAATCATTCCTGTAAAAGCTGGATTTAGCGGACTAAACAAATCCACCCACATTGTATAATATTTATACGTGGTACACGGAAAATCTTCTACCATGCATCAGACTGTTAAAAGGGCCATGATCAAACCCTACTTCTCCATTCTTCCGTCGCCTTCAGGCGTTCCTCACTCTGCTGTGAATACTCCCTTGCACAGTCGTTACTTTTCCTTGTAGCAACCTCCAATCGCCATCCTCCTTGTTTGCTTGTTCATTACCGGTTCAAAGGTGCTATTGTGACAATATCTGGTGCGTTACGAGGGTTAATGATGAAGTTCTTAGGGTTTATCCCTCGCTTTTATTAAGCTTAGAACCCTCGTCAATGATTAAATTTATCCTCCACGATTGTTGCAGTCTTACTCTTTGGGACTACATATAAACGTAGGTTGCGATGTTAACTCTTAACTCCCTTCTACCGATGGCTTTCCTATTTGCGTTCGGGGTTTATTAAACAGTTTTGTGTGGATGCATCACATTTAAGAAAAATGCTAAGAGGGCTGTTAATCCTTCTTTTATTTGATAATTTGTTTTAAAGTAATTTAAAACTCATTTTATAATAGGTTTTTTTAATGTAAGTCTTTCTTGTTGCACGTTGATTCCCTCCTCTGTTAGCTGTGCAAGGTTACGGCAGTAGCTCTGGGTTTAAGGGTAAGCCTGGTTTTTAACCATGGTCATTCCTCTTTGCTTGGTCCATTTGGAACAAAAGTGGTTATACTGTCACGAACTGTCACCCTTGGGGGTTTTTAGTCTACCTGTTACTTCGTTTTGTTGTTTACTTTTGTAGTTACAAGTGACCCTTGAACTACACGACAGTGCTTGGGCTCTAGCCGTAAATGTATTTTAAAATCAGTTTTATAAACTTGTAGTGGCCGAAACGTACATAGTCCTTCGCGTAGTATTTACTGTGTAAATACTAATGTCGAAAGATAACTTGGAGCAAGGGCTTGAAACCCCTGATTCCACCTTACTGTAAATGTTTTGTATTTATAGGGTTAAAACCCTAACTTAAACATGAGTTATTAACAGTCCTTTTTGGTTACCTTGTGCTTACAGCATATTACTGAATATTTTTTTTTGTTTACTTGTATTATGTTGATGATATTTGGGCTCGGCCGTAAAAAAAATATTTACATGAACTTGAAAATTTGTTCTGTTTAATGATATACTTCTGTAATTTATTATAACAAATGAATTAACTCGGTAGGTCGAGCTCACTGTATCTCTATTTGCTTAATTTATTTTTACGGTGGAGTACTTAAGTAACTAATGGTTACTTCCTTTATAAGCACCGAAAATGGGATTTATCTTGTACTACTAAGATTGAATTGATCACCCATGTTACTGTTTGTACTTAGTATTTTAACTTGCATACTTTGTCTATACAGTACATATAATAGACAGAATATTCTTGTTCTTGTACTCATGGATACTTAGTCATTTTTATTTGAGAGTGTTGGAATTGTTATTATATAACTATTATCCTGCAACATATAATAAATTTGTGTTTATTTACAGTAATTAAGGTGTCTGTTATGAACAGCTTTTTTGTATAAGTTCAATTCCATTTACTATTGATATTATAATATAATACATTGTTTTCATTTAATATAATATATAGAGCGGTGCTATAAATGTTATATTTATCAACTGTATTATTGAATAGTTATAAATACAAGATAAATTATTATTTATCTACTGTGTTCTTACATCTTCTATATTCTATAATATCTCATTTAAAATAACCAGTTCACAAATATAAAATTCATTTATAAAAGAACTGATCTAATTACTGCACAGTTAGTATTTTACCCAGTTAATATTTTAAGAATTATAAACTACAGTTACACATTTTGTTTATAAATGACTAGTTAAGACAGAGTTTAAATGAATAACCTAAGTACATATATATATGTTCTTTTTGTAAGAGAATCCTGCTAAGAACTGAAGTACCTGTAGAATGAATTCGAAATCTAGCTATTCTGTCTTTCCATTTAATTCTTAGATAAAACAGTCATTAAGATTGAAAGAAAATAAACTGTAAATCTATGAAGCACTTTAGGTTACTGAAAGTAACTAAATAACAAGAACTGTACAGAAAAATACTACTCCCAATACCAAGATAATTCCTCTGCAAATAACACAGTGATACTACTCTATAAGTTTACTATCATTCTATTCTATATTATCATCATATCATCCTTCTATAATTCTACCCCTGTGCTGGAGTACGGTTTTGTGAATCCAGATGTGGAAAAACATAGTGGGTATTTATTCTTCATCCACAGATTCAATTACTGATAAACTAAAACATTTACATTACTAAACCAGCTAAATCTTCTGTCATATAATATAAGCATAATATTCATCCATTCACATTCATTAAAACAGAAATAGTTAAGTGACAGAACCTATTTGAACTGGGGAAACAACAACAATGGGAGGCCGTTCCTCCCTACCAACTCCTGGAGAGTGCTCAAAGAGTGACTCCTCGGGACCCCTGAGCTTACTCTTGTCTCCTTGGCTGGAACTAGGTGCAGGAAAGTCAGATACCAGTCTTCAAACTCAGTATTAATCCAGAACTTATCAGTAAGTTCTCCCAGCTAAAAAGCTGTAATAACCAAGTTACTGCAGCATTCCTCTCAGAACAAATTCCTTGCTATTTTTCCGTCTTTCCTCAATGAATTTCTTGAATAACATTCACCTAAATGAATTCTCTCTGAAAAATATCTGAGCAGCCTCAGCTCTCTTCAATGAGTACTTTTAAAACATTGCCTAGGTCTTTTTGGGTTAGTTGTCATTTAATGAGCCACCTGCTCTGATCCCACTTTCTTGGGGGATCATGACCCCAAATATAGTGAAGTTTCCATCTGCAACTTAGGAAGTGTTTGAGGATGCTGCCACTTGTCTTTTTCCCTCCACCTAGTTCCATCCACCAGTTTGACCAGTAACCTCTTTTTAACAGCTCTCCCATGCTGTTGTCTCCACAATTTATTTATTAATAATAAAATATTCTGAAGTACATTCCACTTCTGTTGACTCTGTTGAGTCAGCAGTTCCTACTTAGCATTAAATTTAACATAATGTCTCAGGAATATAATTAAAACAATTAACATTATTTTACAAAATTGGGGTATGTGACATACACACCGCCTTAAAATGTAACATCGTCCTCGATGTTACTTATTCTTCATCCTCTGCAACCTCCTGGAATAGATTTAGGTATGCTTCATGCATCTTAATTTCCAGTTCCCAGGTAGCATCTTCAGGACTAAGGTGCTTCCATTGCACCTTCACCTGTCCAATGGTTTGGTTCTGGAGAGTAATTTCCCTCCTCCCGAGAATACAGTCCGGTTCCACCAAAACTTCTCCTTCTGGTTCCACTTTTACAACATTCCAATCAATCACATGAGTAGCATCATGAACTTACTTTTTTAGAATAGAAATATGAAAAACATTATGCACTTTCAAGTGAGGTGGTAACACTAGCTGATATGCAACTTGACCATTTTCGGATAGAATTTCAAACGGACCACAGTAACGTGGTGGTAATTTTGCACAAATCCCCAATCTTAGGGAGCTCTTATTTGGTCTTACCTTTATAAACACATGGTCACCCACCTGGAACTCTTTGGGAGTTCTTTTCAAATCTGCTTGGCTCTTTTTCCGATCCTGTGCTACCTTCAAATTTTCCTGCACTTGTTTCACAATCTGTTCCATTTCCTTCAATAATTCAGTCCCTAACACCAATCTATCTACTGGATTATTCCAGGAGATAAGAGTGTTGCATTTATGCCCATATAGAATTTAAAATGGGCTGAACTTAGCTGATGACTGATAGTTATTATTATATGCAAATTATGCTAAATGCAAATAGTCCTCCCACTTACCTGGTTGATGCTTAACATAAATTCTTAACATATCTTCCAACACTTGATTCACTCTTTCAGTCTGTCCGTCCGTTTGAGGATGGAAAGAGGTGCTGAAATTCAGTGTTGTGTTTAATCCCTTAAACAAGGATTTCCAGAAATTCCCCATGAATTTAGAATCCTTGTCTGAAATGATAACCTTCGGTACACCATGTAGCTGAAAAATCTGCTTTAAGAAAATGTCAACTATGTTTGCAGCCTTGTAAGTAGTTTTAACAGGAATGAAATGTGCTACTTTACTTATTTTATCTACTACCACCATAATTGAATCATTCTGATTCTTATTTCTGGGCAATCCAGTAATAAAATCCAAGCTGATTATTTCCAATTTCCAACTAGGAATAGGTAAGGGTTGCAGTAAACCAGCTGGATGTTGGTGTTTTGTTTTCACTTGTTGACAGTCCAAACATCTAGCTATATACTCAGCTACTTCGGATTTCATATTAGGCCAGAAATATTCTTTTATTAACATGGTGACAGTCTTTTGGTAGCCTAGATGTCCTGAGTAAGGTGTTTTATGAACTTCGTCCATAATCAGCAATTTAACCTTAGGCACATTAGGCACATACAGTTTGTCCTTAAACAATAAAAATCCATCTTTATTTAGACAATAACCTTTTATTAAACTTTCTGTAGGTTCTTCTTTAGCTCTAACTTGTAATTTTTTATAAATTTCATCCTGTTTTATCCCTTCTGTCAGCTATTCATTTAAATCAGAAGCATAAGTGCTGATTGCTGCTGTAAAATTCAGCTTTGCATTTATGCTTAAAGCATCTACCACCTTATTTTATTTTCCTTTTATGTGTTGAATTTCGAAATCATATTCACTCAAGAAGGCCAACCACCTTGCTTGTCTTGCATTTAAGCTGGTCTGATCTAAAAGGTATTTCAGACCTTTATTTTTAGTCATTAAAATAAACTTTCTGCCTATTAAGTGGTGTCGCCACATTTTTAAAGCATGTATAACAACTGCAAGTTCTAAATCATAAGTTGCATAATTCTTTTTGTGAATTTTTAATTTCCTCAACTCATAGGCAATGACATGCCCATCTTGAGTCAGCACACTGCCTAAACCATCATTATAATCATTGCTGCATACCACGAAATCCTTATTAGGATCTGCTATTCTTAGAATAGGCATAGTTGTTAATAAGGTTTTTAGTTTCTTAAAACTTTCTTCACACTTTAAGTTCCAATCAAATTTCTTTCCTTTATTTTGTAAGGACGTGATTGGATTAGCTATTTTTGAAAAGCCTTCAATGAATCTCCGGTAATAACTGGTAATTCCCATGAAGGACCTAACATCTGTTACATCTTTTGGTACTGGCCAATCTTAGATTGCTTGAATCTTTTCAGGATCCACTAAAATCCCTTCCTTAGTCACTACGTGACCTAAGTACTGGATTTCATTCTTAAAGAAATCACACTTGCTGAACTTTGCAAAAATTTGTTGCTCTCGCAGTTCTTGCAAAACTATTCGTAAGTGTTCCTTATGTTCCGCTTCATTTTTAGAATAAATTAAGATGTCATCGATAAACACGACAACAAATTTATCTAAGTATTTATGCATTATATTATTCATTAGGCACATAAATATAGTTGGGGCATTAGTAAGCCCAAATGGCATTACAACAAATTCGTAATGTCCATACCTTGTTCTAAAGGCTATCTTGGAGATGTCCTCTTCTTTAATTCTTACCTGATGATATCCTGATCTCAGGTCTATCTTGGAGAACACCGTAGCTCCATGTAGCTAATCAAACAGATCATCTATGCGGGGCAACAGATATCTATTTTTAATTTTCATTTTATTTAGTTGACGGTAATCTATGCATAGTCGCATAGTTCCGTCTTTCTTTTTGACAAAGATTACTGGTGCTCCCCAAGGGGACACACTAGGTCGAATGTACTTCTTATCTATTAATTCTTTTAACTGTGATTTTAAGTCATTAAGTTCCAAAATATTCATACGATACAGAGCTTTCAAGCCAGGTACAGCACCTGGTACCATCTCAATAGTGAAATCCAGTTCCCTCCTGGCAGGTAATCCTGGAATTTCCTTCGAAAAAACATCAGCAAATTCGTTTAACATAGGAATATCTTCTATTTTTAACTTATCTTCTTCAGATTTACTTGCCTCATATGTAATAGTTACAGCATAGGCTTTGCACCCTTTCCTGACTGTTGTTTTAAGTTGTAAGGCAGAAATCTGCCTGATTACAGTTTTCCTAGGAATACCCTTAACTGTTACTGGTTGTTCATTATTATTTACGCACGTAAAGGTTTTATCAAAACAGTTTAAAACTACCTTGTGCTACTCTAACCAATCCATACCAATCAGTAAGTCATACGAGACAAGTGGAAGAACATTTAGCTTAACAATAGTTTTAAAATCATTCATAACTAAAGCACATTCTTTCACATAACAGGTTACTTTCCTTTTTTCCCCAGTGGCTAATTGAACTAACCAGTAACTATCAAACTTTTCAACAGTCAATTTACACTTTTCCACTATCTGAGGTGAAACGTAACTAAGACTAGCCCCTGGATCTATTAAAATAGTTACTGGGGTTTGGTTAATCATACCTTCCACTTCCACCATGGAAGTCTGATAATCAGCTTGGTGGTTCTCCAACGCTGCATTGATTCTGGGCATAGTCCTTGCAAATTCTCCAATAGTCATTTCATCCTGCACAGTATGAATATTGTTGTTTGGAATTTTCCGATTTGGGAAGACCGAAGCATAGTGCGGGCCATTGCACTCCCAGCACTTAACAGGCTCCTTTCGTTCGAAATTCTTAGTGAAATTTCCATGATTGTTTGAAGCTTTCTTTCCCTTGAAGTTATTGGAATTATTGGAATTATTAGAAGCACCATTTCTGTTTCCCTCGGAGTTCTTACCATTAGAATGATTTCTATTATTATTATTCCTAAAATTATTCTAGGGTACAAACTCCTTTTTCTTGAACTCGGGCTTATTACTATTCTTTTTAGCCTTCTAGTTCGCTATACCTTCTTTCTTTTTCTTATGTTCAAAACAAAAATTTTCCTTCCTCATGGCTTCTTCCAGAGTCTTCGGGTTATCATACTCGATTATTTCCTTGATATGATATGGCAGACAACTGAGAAACCGCTGAACTTTAGGTTTCTCATCCACTAAATAAGGTAAATACCTTAACAAACTTAAGAATTTACTGTTTAAGTCCTTCATAGTCATGGATTCTAACTTTAACTCGTAAAATTCTTTAGCCCTTTCTTCATAGTATTGTTCGGATGGAAATTTCTTCTTGAAGTACCTTTTAAAGGTACTCCAATTGACTTCTTTTTCTTTGATCCCCTTGACTCTTTTCAAATCTTGCCACCATATATCTGCCTTTCCAGAGAGATTATAGATGGCCATTCTTGCCTTCAATTGATTTGAATAATTGTATATCTGGAAATACTTCCTCATCCTGGATAACCAGGACTCTGCTTCCTCCCCTTTTTCGGTCTCTCCGTTGAAAGTTGGGGGCTTTATTTTTTTGAACTCCCCGGAAATCTCTTCATATGGCATGTACTTTTTCTTTCTATTATACAACTCAGCCTCGCTACTGTCACTAGTAGTGTAATAGATTTGTTGTTCCCTGAATCCTTCAGATCATGAACTGCTTTCAGCTTTAGCCAGTTTCATCTTTTTAGATCCTTTCTGATGGCTAAATTCCTCAGATTCGGATCTTTTGCTCCTCCCTTCTATCTAGAATTTTTCCATCAAAATTTGGTTTAACTCCTCTTGAGTCTTTAATATCCTCTCACCATCCTTCTTGATTGATTCCATTTCAGTCTTCAAATCCTTGATAGTCTACATTAGCTCAGAGGAGTGAGCAGTTAGCTCTTCTAACATAGGTTCTCTGGACATTTGTCTTGTCTCGGTGTTTGGAGACTCTTCCTGAGCATATTCTCCTAGCTTCTCCATACCTTCCTGTTACATTCAGAAAAAGAAATTTTCTGTTCTTTACATAATAAAAAAAATAGATTAGTATATTGTTTTTACTGTTCTACGGAAACTAGTTGGGCTGCATTGAGGCCTAGTATTTGAACCATGCTTTGATACCACATGTCCAAACCTGAAAATTTCCGAAAAATTTAAAATTTTTAAAATTACATAATATTAACATAAATGCAGTTAACAAATTGTTGATTAGTTATATGTTATCAAAAATTCATTATTTGTTGGTTTTGTTTAGCAATAAACAGTTCTTTTCAGTTTATTGATTTTGTTCTTTTTGCGACCATAAAGTGAGTCTGTCACTGCAAAAACTGGGCTTACTTAGCTTTCGAGCTAATGCAAAGGGTTTTTCCTATCTTACAGACTACAGGTAAGAAGCTTTGGGCGCTGCTTGAAGTCAATTTTTAAAGCATTTGATTATAGAATTTGTGGCACCACTGAACTCAGTAAAGTAATAGATACTAAATAAAATTCCAAGTGTCCAAGGTATAATTATTTCACTGCTACTATTATTTTAATTATTGAGGGATAGAATTTAGTTCAACATTAATGGTTGCAACCATTTTCTTTCTAGTCACAGTACACTAAAGTCCTCAAATGCTTAAGAAATGTTTCATGTCTACCATGGTTGTCAACATCAAATAAAATATTTTGAAATAGTTCTTTACAGATAGAAAAGTAAGATCAAGGTCTATTTTTATTTGTCCAACTTACTAAACTATGTCATGTTTGAAAAGAATACTATACAGTGCTAAAAGCTTATGTATCCCATTCTTACTTTCAAACTCCCAAGTTTAAGGTAATTACAATCTCATTGTATACTGCAGTCAACTAACGGAAGCTAGTATTAGAGTTTTAAATTTCTCTATACTAAGATTGTTTGGAGAATAATAATCTATGTATAGTCAATAATATTATTCAAATCTCAACGGAACCATTTACATATTTAGAGATCCAACAGATTTTGATACAGATCTGCTAGTTCCATACTACATCATTCAAAGTAAGTAACTACTATAACTATAGACTTACTTATCGTTGTTAGATTATGTAAATAAAGAATTTATTTCCATGACTTAATAATATTCTATCTTTTATTATGAAAAGATTGGATTAATGTACAATGACCCAACCTATAAATAGCTGAGTCATAGTATATATCTTTATACTTAACAAGTAAATGGATTAACTTTAAATTTGCGTTTAGTCCTCTTTTTCCATTATGGTTTCCTTAACTCCATTTCATAAATAAAATTTCTAGAGTATCAAGCTAGGTATTTATAAGTAAGATTATCACTAAGATAATATCATTACTCTTTTTTTTTTAAGTCGCACTTTATAAGATCCTTGTCATTCTTATGATTGTAACGTTTGATGATAACGTTAACATATAGAGAGGAAAAAATGCAAAGAGTTTAGGTTAGGTAAGAGTGAAGAATTAACTTGTATAAAAAGATCATAAGCAAAATCATAAGGGTCGTATGGTTACTCACACCCTTGATGATTATTAATAAGTCTTTGTTATGTGACAAACGATGTAGGTTTTTACTCTACGTGCATGGTTTATTAAGCGAAGACTTTGGAAAAGGTTAAAAATGATTAGAAATGATTCCTTTAAAAGCTGGATTTAGCGGACTATACAAATCCACCCATATTGTATAATATTTATACGTGGTACGTGGAAAATATTCCACCATTCATTGGAATGTTAAAAGGGCCATGATCAAACCATACTTCTCCATTCTTCCATCGCCTTTGGGCGTTCCTCACTCTGCTGCGAATAATCCCCTGCACAGTCATTACTTTGCCTTGTAGCAACCTCCAATCTCCATCCTCCTTGTTTTCTTGTTCATTACTTGTTCAAAGGTGCTATTGTGGCAATATCGGGTGCGTTACGAGGGTTAATGACAAAGTTTTTAGGGTTTCTCCCTCGCTATTCTTAATCTTAGAACCCTTGTCAGTGATTAAATTTATCCTCCACGATTGTTGCAGTCTTACTCTTTGGGACTACATATAAACGCAGGCTGCGCTATTAACTCTTAACTCCCTTCTGTCGGTGGCTTTCCTACTTGCGTTCGGGGTTTATTACACAGTTTGATGTGGATGCATCACATTTAATAAAAATGGTAAGAGGACTGTTAATCCTTCTTTTATTTGATAATTTGTTTTAAAGTAATTTAAAACTCATTTTATAATAGGTTTTGTTAATGTAAGCCTTTCTTGTTGCAGGTCGATTCTTCATATGTTTGTATAATATTTCTCTTGATTTGAATGAAGCTCATAGTACATGTAATAGACTGTTCTGTTGGTAGAGATAGTTGAATATTAAAAAGGCTTCATTTATCCCTAGACAATTATAGTGAACCTATATGTGGTGTTGAATAATCTAACCTCAAACTACTTGATGATGGAGTAGAGAAGGACAAATTCGAGCTTCTATTCTTTAAGCCTTCTATATATGCTTAATAATATCAACACAAGCCAATTGATGCTTCTCAAAGTTTCTATAAGACTACAATTTGTTTCAAACCTCAAGTTTGTGAAAATGAAAACAATATATTACACAAAAGATGAGAGAATAATAAAATATCAACAAGCATTAGTGTCACTTGAAACATAGAGCATAGAATCTAGTGATAAAGAAGTCGATGGTGTTCTTGTTGACAACATTACATTAATATTGTTAGAATAATAAACCCATAGTTAACTACCTTAGACATTAATTAATCATGGAGCACTTGGGAAACCTCCTAGAATCAAATCTGCTTTATTCTTGGCCTCCCTAGCGCATGTCTGCTTTTTCTGCTTTATTGCCCGCTTTTTCAGTGTTTTAAGGCAATTGGGAAAGTTTGACTAGGTGAAGTTAACTTGTTTTTTGTCCTCCACATCCTCCACTCTTTTCTCCTATGAAAAGAATGTATGAGTTTTACTTCCACCCACTATTATCTTTCCTAATTTATTTTTCCAATTTGTGAGCTCCTAGATAGTTTTGGAAACTGCTTTATGCACCTATGGGGGATTTGCTTAGATTTAGTAAGCCTGCTTTTGAATAGATTCGAATGGAATATTCATGCATTAGAATCCATCATGTAATTATTTATTGTGGTATCCTATGACTTCATAGGGTTGGATATTGTACACTTATTCAATCCAGATTAGTGTTCTACTCCATTATTCAATCTCCTTTGTGAGTAATTTGCATGTGTAATTGGAAATTGTTGTGAGTGCAATTTTTCTAACACCTGGGTTGAATTTCCACATGGTATTAGAGCCTTTGTATATCAATTTCTCTCCTTCTAATTTGTTTTGTAGGTTCGACATCATTGATTGGGAGCATTCTACTGACTGACGAGACAATTTATGAGCTATGGATCAATCTCAGAAGATCATCTTGAATCCATTTAATTTATTTGAATGGAAAGAAGAGATGGAGATACTGTTGAGAGTGAAAGGCCTCTATAGAGTGACTATGGCAATAGAATCAGAGCCCAATGCACCTACAGAGAAGATTAAATGGCACAACAAGAGTGATGAGGCCTATGGTCTCCTGTGTCTGAGCATATCCAGAGACCTCCTTTTCCATATTGATGGATTGAAATCACCAAATGAAGTATGGGAGAAGTATGTTGATATTTTTGGAAATAAAAATGAGATGAGGGGACATCAAATTGAAAACGAATTGATCTCCCTGAGTCCGAATAGCTTTGAATCCCTGCAACTCTATTTTTCCAAGTTCAAAGCACTTGTTTTGCAGCTAAAACAATGTGGGATCGAAAATAAGGATGATCAGCTGGTCCTGGACATACTATCGAAGCTTGGAACTAACTATTCAGTGTTTTTTTCGACCTTCTATGCCACAAAGTTGACAGATCGAGCCTGGAAAATGCCTAGCCTTGCAGATTTCATGGAATCTCTCACACAAGAACAAGATAAATTGGTGATGATGGGAAACATCAAACCATCCAAAGACCAAGCTCTGGTTGCTGCAAATTCAAGGGTGGATTCAAAAAGCTAAAAAGAAAGCTAAAAATCCACCTGAGCAAAAGAGAGACAAGAACAAGTCTCTGGAGGAGCCTCAAGGTTCCAAGAAGAACTACCAGAACAAGAAGAACAAAGGAGAACTGGGCAAGTGTGCATACTGCACTAAGGGCAATCATTCTGAAAGATCCTGCATGAAGAAGCAAATAGACATGCTGACCCAACTCCTAGAGAAGAATGGCATCTCCATTCCAGACAGCTCAAAGAAGAGGGAAGGAGGATCAAATTCGAAAGACAGAGAGAGAGTTCATGTATTGGTTGCTGGCACATCCAGCTCACCTAGTTTCATCATTGATTCTAGAGCTTCAAGACATATGGTTTTAGCCAAGGAGGCATTCACCTCACTTGACATCTCGAAAGGTCCACCAATAGTACTGGGAGATGACTCTCTCACTGAAAGTTTGGGCAAAGGGAGGATTGATCTTGACCATGGTAAGTTCAGCAATGTGTTGTATGTTCCAGGTCTTGCCTCTAACCTCTTATCAATGTATCAGATGACCCACACAGGGTCTCCAAATAAAGTCATATTCTCCCCTGATGAAGTTGAGATCATAGAGATCTCAAGTGGTAAATTCATTGCAAAAGGAGTTGCAAATCACACTTCAAAGGTATACATGTTCTCACACTTCCTACCCTACTCAAACCCCTCTGCTCTTATGATTCATGCTAATGAGGCAAGCAAGCCTTGGCATGAAATATTTGGCCACCTAAATTACAAGTATCATTCTGATCTTAGTGAAAAATAAATGGTCATAGAGTTACCAAAGATTAAATTTTCCAAAGGAGTCTGTCAATGTTGCATCCTAGGAAAACACCCAGAGCATAAATTTGAGAGAGCTAGTCATGAGAGAACCTCTGCACCTCTTGAGTTGATCCACAGTGATGTTGCTGGCCCATTTCCTCATATGTCAATGAGTCAGGACAAATATGCATTGACATTCATAGATGACTTTTCCAGGTATTTCTGGGTTTACTTCTTGAAACACAAGTCTAATGTTTTTGGCCTCTTCAAAGTCTTTAAGGATTTGGTTGAAAACTAGTCTGGGAGGAAACTGAAGGTCCTCGGATCTAACAATGGTGCTGAGTATGTCAAATTTGAGTTTATTAAATATTGTGCATATGCAGGTATTCATATGCAACATTCTATCCCTTACACACCACAACATAATGGTGTTGCTGAGAGGAAGAACAGATCACTGAAAGAGATGGCAACTTGCATGATGGAGGATAAGACTTTGCCACGAAAGTACTGGGCCAAATCTATAAATTGTGCAGCCTATATCCAGAATAGGGTGCCTCATAAACAACTTGATGGTATGACTCCTTTCAAAGCATGGAGTGGGCACAAGCCAGATGTGACCCATTTCAGGATTTTTGGCTCAAGGGCTTGGGCTAGAATTCCAACAGAAAAGAGGAAGGCTTTGCAGCCCCAAAGCCAAGAGTGTCTATTTGCTGGGTACTTTGAAGATTCAAAAGGGTACAAGCTGATCAATTTGAGCACAAACAAATACTTCATCGAAATGTGTGTTCAGTTTCAAGAAGAGCCCCTAGCAGTAGTGGAAGTTGGAGAATCATCTTCACCACCAGAACCTCTGAATGTAAGTGAAGAGATAGTTGAACATGCTGATTCTGATATTTTTTATAATGATGATTTGATTGCAGATCCTAATAGTCCTACAAGATCAAAATGTCTAGGAAATACCATTCATGCAGCTGGAGAACTAGCTGGAAATCCTAATGACCCTAGGAGGACTAGATCTCAATTTGAGAGTGCTTTGTGCATGAAAGATCCTATGTTTGCTGAGAAATTCTATCTGATGGTTGAATCAGACCCATAGACATATGAATATGCAACAAATGATCCAATATGGAAAATAGCCATGAAGGAAGAGTTCAGCTCACTCCAGAAGAGCAACACTTGGGAGCTGGTTGATCTTCCCCCAGGGAGGAAGCTAGTTCAGTGTAAGTGGGTGTACAAAACCAAATTTGCTGCTGATGATTCACCTCTGAAGGACAAGGCCAGATTGGTAGCCAAGGGATACTTACAGGTTCATGGCATAGAATACAATGAAACCTTTGTACCAGTGGAAAAGATGGACTCCATCAGGCTAGCCTTAGCCATTGCAGCTTCAAAGCAATGGGAAGTACCAAATATGCATTGACATTCATAGATGACTTTTCCAGGTATTGTTGGGTTTACTTCTTGAAACAAAAGTCTGATGTTTTTGGCCTCTTCAAAGTATTTAAGGCTTTGGTTGAAAACCAGTCTGGGAGGAAACTCAAGGTCCTCAGATCTGACAATGGTGGTGAGTATGTCAAATCTGAGTTTATTCAATATTGTGTAGATGTAGGTATTCATATGCAGCATTCTATCCCTTGCACACCACAACAGAATGGTGTTGTTGAGAGGAAGAACAGATCACTGAAAGAGATAGCAACCTACATGATGGAGGCTAAGACTTTTCCACCAAAGTACTAGGCCGAAGCTATAAAATGTGCAGCCTATATCCAGAATGGGGTGCCTCATAAACAACTTGATGGTATGACTCCTTTCGAAGCATGGAGTGGGCACAAGCCAGATGTGACCCATTTCAAGATTTTTGGCTCAAGGGCTTGGGCTAGAATTCCAACAAAAAACAGGAAGGCTTTGCAAATCCAAAGCCAAGAGTGTCTATTTGTTGGGTACTTTGAATATTCAAAAGGGTACAAGCTGATCAATTTGAGCACAAATAAATCCTTCATTGAAAGGTGTGTTCAGTTTGAAGAAGAGCCCCTAGCAGCAGTGGAAGTTGGAGAATCTTCTTCACCACCAGAACCTCTGAATGTAAGTGAAGAGATAGTTGAACATGCTAATTCTGATATGTCTGATAATGATGATTTGATTTCAGATCCTAATATTCCTACAAGACCAAAATGGGCAGGAAATACCATTCATGCAGCTGGAGAACTAGCTGGAAATCCTATTGACCCTAGGAGGACTTGATCTCAATTTGAGAGTGCTCTATGCATGAAAGATCCTATGTTTGCTGAGAAATGATATCTGATGGTTGAATCAGACCCACAGACATATGAATATGTAGCAAATTATCCAATATTGAAAGCATCCATGAAGGAAGAGTTCAGCTCACTCCATAAGAGCAACACTTGGGAGCTGGTTGATCTTCCTTAGGGAGGAAGCTAGTTCAGTGTAAGTGGGTGTACAAAACCAAATTTTATGCTGATGGTTCACCTCTGAAGTACAAGGACATATTGGTATCCAAGAGCTACTCATAGGTTCATGGCATAGACTACAATGAGACCTTTGCACCAGTGGCAAAGATGGACTCCATCAGGCTAGCCTTAGCCATTGCAGCTTCAAAGCAATGGGAAGTACATCACATGGATGTGAAGTGTGCTTTCCTGAATGGAGATATCAA
Source organism: Pseudotsuga menziesii (assembly GCA_001517045.1). Taxonomy (NCBI): domain Eukaryota; kingdom Viridiplantae; phylum Streptophyta; class Pinopsida; order Pinales; family Pinaceae; genus Pseudotsuga; species Pseudotsuga menziesii. The sequence continues at coordinate 201,672 of LPNX010031260.1, read as the reverse complement.
TGAAGAGATATGCATGCAGCCATCTCAAGGATTTTCTACTAACCCAGCTCTTGTGTGCAGGCTAAAGAAGTCTTTGTATGGGCTTAAGCAAGCCCCCAGGGTTTGGTATGCCAATATTGATAGCTTTCTGCTATCACTGAATTTTGTTCGATGCAAATAAGATCCAAATTTCTATTTGAAGCTGATTAATGGTTCATTAATGATCATTTTTTTATATGTTGATGACCTTCTCATTACAGGAAGCTCAAAGGATGAAATTGCTTCCTTGAAGGATGCAATGAACCATGCCTTCTCCATGACAGATTTGGGGCTATTGAGCTAATTCTTGGGGCTTGAGATTGCTCAAACCAAATATGGAATCAAAGTGCATCACTCCAAGTATGCCTTGGATTTTCTGAACAAATTCAAAAGGAAGGATTGCAAGCCAAGAAAGACTTCGTTCCTTTAAGGAGTGAAGCTTGAAGAAGATGATTGTTCACCTATGGTAAACAATACACTGTATAGGAAATTGATTGGATGTTTGTTGTATATTACACATACTTTACCTGATATTTATTATGCAGTAAGTGTGGCTTCAATATACATGGATCAGCCTCATGAGATCCATTGGAAAGCAGCCAAAAGGATCCTTAACTTTGTTCAGGGAACAAGGACACATGGGATCTGCTATAAAGCTAAATCTGATCTTGATTTGATTGGATTTACTGAAATTGATTGGGAAGGTGACAGCACAGATTGAAAGTCAACATTAGGATATGTGTTCATGCTTGTCGAAGGGCCAATCAGCTGGTCAAGAAAGAAACAAAGTGCCATTGCACTCTCATATACAGAAGCAAAGTACAGAGGAGTTGTAAATGAAACAACTCAATGTTTATGGTTGCAGGGGTTACTTGGAGAGTGTGGCTTCAAATCAGAATACTCAACTACTATATATTGTGATAATTAGAGTACCATTCAAATCTGCAATGATATAGTTCAGAAGCAGAGAACCAAACACATTGAAATCCTAATGCACTACATCAGACAGCTTGTGCATGATGGCACCATTCACCTACTCTTATGTTCATCTTCAAAACAAGTAGCAGATATCTTCACCAAAGTTTTTTGTAAGAAGACATTCAGCAATCTCAAATAATTACTGGGGATTGCTTATCATGTTGTGAAGCATGAGTGATGACAAGATTTCCAAATTTTGTTTTACAGTCCATGTTTAAGGGAGGATTTTTCCCATTGGGTTTTTGCCTCTTTCCTTGGTTAAATGGACATGCAGTATGTAAAGGGTGACTAAGCCTTGTTTCTAGGCCCTATAATTTTCTGATATTTTACTCATAAGTCAGGATTAAGGAGGGGTGTTAGAATAATCAACCCATAGTTAACTACCTTAGACATTAATTAATCCAATTTTTGTCTTATTTACCTAGTTTCCATATTGCACCTTATGCAAGTTGTCCTCCACACATCCATAGTGGTCAAAATTGCTAATTTTGAGTCATGGATCACTTGGGAAACCTTCTAGAATCAAATCTACTTTATTCTTGGCCTCCCTAGGGCATGTCTACTTTTTCTGCTTTATTGCCTGCTTTTTCAGTGTTTTAAGGCAATTGGGAAAGTTTGACTAGGTGAAGTTAACTTGTTTTTTGTCCTCCACATCCTCCACTATTTTCTCCTATTAAAATCATGTATTAGTTTTCCTTCCACCCACTATTATCTTTCCTAATTGATTTTGCCAATTCGTGAGCTCCTAAACAGCTTTGGAAACTGCTTTATGCACCTATGGGGGATTTGCTTAGATTTAGTAAGCCTGCTTTTGACTAGATTCGAATGGCATATTCATGCATTCGAATCCATCATGTAATTATTTATTATGGAATCCTATGACTTCACAGGGTTGGCTATTGTACACTTATTCAATACAGATTAGTGTTCTACTCCATTATTCAGTCTCCTTTGTGAGTAATTTGCATGTGTAATTAGCAATTGTTGTGAGTGTAATTGTTCTAACACCTGGGTTCAATTTCCACAAATATATGCCTCCTTGATGAGTGATCACAAAAGGATGATAACTTGGGTCAAATTTGGAGGTGAACAAAACCATTTGCGAATTGTTCTCCAAGTGGAAAGAGAGGAAAGGTCCAAAATCCATTCAATTTTAATATGGTTGGTTGGAGAACAAGACTTTTCCAGATTGATCAAAGTAGAATGCAAGGCATTTAATGCTACCCTATTAGGAAATTGACAAGAGAATATCACATGATGGACAACATTAACATCACTTGAAACACATATCATATAAATTAATGATAAAGAGTCTAACATCCTCGACCCTTCGACCAGGAAAGAGGAGAACGAACCTATTTGCAGGCCAACAATCAGTGAGGAAAAGGAGAACCAACCCTCAAAAAATGAATCACGGCCCCTTTTAACAAACTCTCGATCCCCATAGTGGACAGACCATCCTCTACCAAAAGGCACGTCATGGAGAGTGACAGTAGGCATGGGGAGAATGGCAACGTGGCGTAGTGTTCTCTCTGTCAGCGAATAGATGCTCCAACAAACAACAGAATAGTTAAGGATGGTGGTTGAATGAGACAAGGGAAGGTGAGTGAAGAGAGTGGTGACACATGGCTTTCCTCCCCCCCGTGGCCCAATGTTTAGCATTCCCCCTCCTTATCCTTTGCAATCATGCCCCTTCTCAATTTAGTTGCAGCGAACATAGTTGGTTGAGTTCAGCTAATTAATATGCACATTTACATGATGCCACAATTTAATAAGTATGTTGCATATCCCGATGTACCATCGGTAATAGTTCCAATCACTGAAACATAACACAACCAAATCGATGGTGGGGATTTTGCTTTCATCTCCACACCATGATTCATCAGAATATATACATCACATACATTAATGCAAACAGGGTCAAAACCGAGGTGTTACATTCCCAACCCCCTTCAATAGAACTATCCTGAGTGCTGTACAAAATTAAAGAAAATGTTACACTGGTATCACCTCAGTGTTCTGCAGAATTGAACAAAAATGGATGTGCCAATCGCATGGCATCCTCCAGCTCCCACGTAGCCTCTTCAGGTCCGTAGTGCTCCCATTGCACCCTTACCTTCCCTATGGCTCAGTTCCGGAGCATTGTGACCTTCCTGTTAAGAATACACATTGGTTCGATTTGGAACTCTCCCTCAGGTTCCACTTGAATCACATACTAATTTATCACATGGTTAGGATCATGTACATATTTCTTAAGCAAAGAAACATTAAAAACATTATGAGCTCTAGTACTAGCAGGCAATGCAAGTCTATATGCATCAGGCCCTATTCTTTCAAGCACTTCAAATGGCCCACAATATCTTACTGATAGCTTAGCACAACTCCCAAGATTCAAGGAAATTCTCTTTTCCCTCACTCTGAGGTAGACATGATCCCCAACACCGAACTCTCTATTCATCCTATGCTTATCTGCATAGCTTTTCTATCTGTCTTGTGTTGCTTTCAGATTCTGTCTGATCTTTACAACCTCTTGCTCCATTTCCTTGAGAAATTTTGGCCGAAGCACAACCCTGCTCACTGGATTATCCCAAGTCAGTGGTGTTGTACACCTTCTTCGATACAAATCTTCATATGGACTCATCCCCAAGGATTTCTACTGTCCATTGTTATAAGCAAACTCTAGCAAGTGTAAGTAATCTTTCCACTTGGTTGGTTTTGTTGATGTAATTGTAACTTCAGAATGTATTCATCTGTATTTCTTATGTATTGTAACCCAATTTTTATTACAGGATGTATTGTAATGTATTTGAGTCATGTCATACCCTGATGTTTATTTCAGGAAGTTTCTATAATGAGAAAGTCATGTCAAGTCATTGTGGGTAACCCTCCTATTGGTCAAGGGTTAAAGTCCCCAGAGTTGTGGGGCCCTTGGGTTATTAGACTAACCTAGTGAAGTCAACCCTAGGTGAGTCATTGTAAGTCAGGGAAATAGTCCCCACCATTGTGTTACCCTCTTATTGGTTGGAGGATGCAAAGTCCCCACAAGTGGTGGGGCACTAGGGTTATTAGACACTCCTAGAGATGTCGGCTCTAGTAAGTAATTGTTAAGTGAGGCCGACATGTTAGAGTGCACTTCAAGTGAATGAAAAAATATAAATAGAGAGTGAGCCTCTCTATTTAACTCACTTGTAACACTGACACTCACTCATTGGGGGCACATGAGCGAGAGAGGAGAAGCTCTCTTAGTGTGTGAGAGAGAGACTATTGTTGTTAGGAGATCATCTTACTATTTTCCAGTGTTACCTTTTGTGATGATTCTATCTTTGAGGAAGTTGCATGGTTTTCTCCTTTATGGTTTCCCCGAGGAAAACTCTTTGTGTCTCTTGTCTCTTGTGTTGTGCTTGTGTTTTATTGATGTGCTTGTTATTCTCTCAGTTAAAAGATCCTAAGATCATAATGCTAGCTTGAATGCTGAAAAACTAACAGGTTTGTCGATCACATACATACGAAGCATATAATCAAGCATATGATTAAATCTTTCCGTCTATCCATCTTTCTGAGGATGGTAGATAGTTCTGAAGTTTAGCTTTATACCCAAATTTGCAAACAATCCCTTTCAAAATTTGGAAGTGAACTTGACATCTCTATCGGAAATTATTGCCTTCGACAATCCATGCAATTTGAAAATCTCCTTCATGAATATCTTGGCAATGTCATCAGTCTTATGTGTAGAATTAACTAGTATAAAATGTGTTTCCTTTGTCAACTTGTCTACTACAACCATGATGGAATCATGTTGTCTCCAAGTCATCGGCAGTCATGTAATAAAATCCATTGAAATAACTTCCCATTTCCATTTCGGAATGGGCAAAGGCTGCAATAAACCTGTGGGATGTTGATGCTCAACCTTTACCTGTTGACATTTCATGCACCTTGAAATGTATTTGTAACGTCCCCGACCATCCGACCGGTGAAGAGGACGCTACCATGGAGTTAACCATCGGGGCTAAGAGCCCCATGAAGATGTGCATTCATAAAAATTGAAATGCTGAAAACAAAATGCTTTGAACTAGAACGTGCCTACATGATTATCTATCATACAGCGGAAGCTAACATACGTTAATACAAGCATTCAACATGTTCATCATAGTCATTAACAGTAAATAGGATTGTAGAATAAAAATAGACAAGATTACTTATCTTATAAAGAACTTGTTCCGCAACAAGATACGTTGCTGCAACATTCCACCCAAACATAGGCCAACGTGCTCCTTAATCTTTTAGCAACACTGCCATTGCCGATTTGGGCACGATTCTCCAAGGAACAAGGAACAAGCAGGCTTACACATAGCCAAGTATATACAAAACACATCCAATCCAACACAGTTGGGTTTATTAGGTCATCCAAGAGCTAGGAAAGGATAAATGCTAAGCTGGTGAGCCCATTACAAACCTAGGAACACCTACACTAGAACTAGCCTGACTTCTAATACACCCACACACACCCAACACAAGGAATCAGTCCCTTCTCTGCTACACAGTCCCTCAGGCCCTCACTCCCCTTCCAGTTCTATTCAAGGGTTATGGAGAAGAAATCCATCCCCCTAGCTCTGTCTGTGTGGTTTCCAAACACACCAGGTTTATCAAGCAAACCAAGCCCCCATCCCTGCTCCCGACACAGTCCAAAGACCAACCATTCCATGCATGCAATTAATCAATAGTTACAGCTTCGACAGGGAAAAATGATTCCTAAGCTGTTCTTGGCCCTATCGTGGCCAAAATGACTCCCAAGCAACTCACATTAGTCTTCAAACATATAAGCAAACATAGTTTCAATGTGGGGAACAAAATTTCGTCCTGTACAACGAAGCCACCGGGGAAAGACTTACACAGATCACACTGGAGAATGAGATACCGACTCTCAACGTGTGCATTATGGAAATTTTTACATCAGACCTATGGAATTCAGATGGAAAACATGCTAGATACCCCTCTCTGGAAATGTGAATGACATATGAAAATGGCTCCCTTTTCTAGGCTGTGTGAGACAAAATTGAAAAAGAAGCTTGTGCATGGAAAACAATCAGAATACCGCCCCTATGTGACGATGAAAAAACAATGGAGAGAATGCATAGTAGTGGAGAGGGTGCAGTCCCCTGGAGTGATGGCGATGGTTTTTTTTTTTTCGAATATGAGGTCAACCTGCTAGTGGAGTGTGCATGTGGGCAAGGACTGACATTCTTTCCACACTCCACTCCCAACCATAACTGCCCCAACTGATAGTAACAGTTTTTAATGGTGGAAGCTGGGTAAGACAAGGGAAGGTGACACATGGATTTTTCCCCACTGGTTCATGGTTTAACAATTCCCCCCCTTATCCTTGGGAAAATCATTCCCTTTTCATTATGGTTGTAGTGAGCATATCTAGTTGGGTTCATTTAATTAAAGATGGATATTTACATGATGACAAAACTTGATATGTATGCCACATGCCTCGATATACCCTTGGGGACAATTTCGACCCGAAACATAGCATAACCAATCAATGGTGGGGCCTTGGAATTTAGCTCCACACCATGAATATTTACAATATATACATCATAGAAATCTAATGCAACGGGGTCAAAAACGGGGTGGTTCATTCCCCTCCCCTTTCAATAGCACTGTCCTCAGTGCTTTACAAAATTGAACAAAATTCTACACTGGTATCACCTCAGTGTTCCATAGAATTGAACAAAAATGGATGTGCCAATCACATGGCATCCTCTAGCTCCCATGTAGCCTCTTCAAGTCCGTAGTGCTCCCATTGCACCTTTACCTAACCTATGGACCGGTTCAGGAGCATTGTGACCTTCCTGTCGAGGATGGATATTGGCTTGATTCAGAACTCTCCCTTGGGTTCCACATGAATCACATCCCAATTTATGACATGGTTAGGATCATGTACATATCTCTTAAGCAAAGAAACATGAAAAACATTATGAGCCCTAGTGCTAGCAGGCAATGCAAGTATATAAGCAACTGGCCCTATTCTTTCAAGCACTTCAAATGGCCCACAATATCTTTGTGACAACTTGGCACAACTTCCAAGCTTCAAGGAACTCTTCTTTTCCCTCACTCTGAGGTAAACATGATCCCCAACACTGAACTCCCTGTTCACCCTATGCTTATCTGCATAGCTTTTCTGTCTGTCTTGTGCTACTTTCAGATTCTGCCTGATCTTTATAACATCTTGCTCCATCTCCTTGAGCAATTCTGGTCCAAGCACAATTTTGTTCACTGGGTTATCCCAAGTCACTGGTGTCCTACACCTTCTTCCATACAAAGCTTCATACGGACTCATCCCCAAGGATTCCTACTGTCTATTGTTATAAGCAAACTCTACCAAGTGTAAGTAATCTTCCCACTTGGTTGGTTTTTCCATCACATACATGCAAAGCATGACTTCAAGCACCTGATTAACTCTTTCTGTCTTCCCATCCGTCTAAGGATGGTATGCAGTGCTGAAGTTTAAATTTGTATCCAATTCCGCAAACAACCCCTTCCAAAATTTGGAAGTGAACTTGACATCTATGTTAGAGACTATTGCCTTAGGCAATCCATGCAATTTGAAAATCTCCTTCATGAAGATCTTTGCAATGTCATCAGTCTTATGGGTAGACTTAACCGGTATAAAATGCACTGCCTTTGTCAACTTGTCCACCACAACCATGATGGAATTATGTTGTCTCCAAGTCATTGGCAATCCTATAATAAAATCCATGGAAATAACTTCCCATTTCCATTCCAGAACTGGAAAAGGCTGCAACAAACCTACACGGTGTTGATTCTCAACCTTTACCTGTTAACATTTCATACACCTCGAAATGTACTCAGCCATATCCCTTTTTGTTCTTGGCCAAAAGTACTACTTTCTAGCTGTAGAAATGGTCTTTTGGTATCCTGGGTGACCGAAATACGGGGCTTGATGGATTTCATCCATAACAACTCTTTTCAAATCTGCTAGATCTGGAATATAAATTCTACCTTTATAAATGAGAAGTTCATCTTCTTCAAATTTATATCCCTCATACCTCTTTTCAAGAATTTGTTGTTGCAATTTGTCTTTTACATGCTCATACAATTCATCTCCAGCAGCATGATTAACAATCTGCTACCTCAAATCTGATTGGCAAATACCAAGAGATTCCACATGCATTTCTTGCATCTTCCTGCTGAGTGAATCAACTACCTTATTCACCTTTCCTTTTATGTGCTTTATCTCGAAATCAAACTCGCATAAAAATTCCAGCCATCTTGCTTGCCTAGCATTTAGAGTAGGCTGATCAAACAAATACTTCAGACCATAATGGTCTGTTCTGAGCTCAAATCTCCTACCCATCAAGTAATGTCTCCACATCTTGAGGGCATGTACTATGGCTGCAAGCTCTAGATAATGAGTGGCATAGTTCTTCTCATGCTCCTTCAATTTTCTTGACTCATAACATATAACGCGGTTGTCTTGCATAAGGAATCCTCCAATCCCTTGTCCGCATGCATCGATACACACCATGAAATATTTCTCTAGGTTTCCAACTTTAAATACGAGTGCACTGGTGAGAATATTCTTCAATTGCTGGAAACCTTCTTCACACCTCAATGTCCATTCGAACTTCATCCCCTTCTTTTGCAAAGAAGTGATGGCATGTGCAACTTTGGAGAATCCGTCAACGAATCTCCGGTAGTATCCTGCAAGTCCCATAAAAGATCTTACATTTGTCACATTTCTTGGAGTAGGCCAATTCATAATGGCTTCAATCTTTTCAAGGTCCATAGATATACCTTCCTCTGAGATAATGTGACCCAAATAGTGAATTCTATCTCTATAGAAGTCACACTTGCTCAGTTTCGCATATAGCTGATGCTCCCTGAGCAATTTCAATTTCAATCTCAAATTCTCTTCATGTTCTTCCTCATTCTTATAATAAACAAGAATGTCATCAAGGAAGACAAGAACAAACTTATCCAGATATCTATTGGAGACACTATTCATAAGGCACATAAATGTAGATGGTGCATTTGTGAGACCAAATGGTACCACTACAAACTCATAATTTCCATACCTTGTTCTGAAGGATGTCTTATGAATTTCTTCATCCTTGATCCTCACCTAATGGTAACCAGACCTCAAGTCAATCTTGGAAAATACCTTTGCTCCTCTCATTTGATCAAAGAGGTCATCAATCCTAGGCAAAGGATATTTATTCTTCATGGTAACCTTGTTCAGCTATTTGTAATCAATACATAACCTGATTGTACCATCTTTCTTCTTCACAAACAGAATTGGTTCTCCCCAAGGAGACACACTCGATTAGATATACTTATTTTCCAACAACTCTTGCAGTTGCATCTTCAACTCTAGCATCTCCAGTGTACTCATCCTGTAAGGTGCCTTAGACACCGGTGCTGCTCCTGGAACAAGTTCAATAGTGAAGTCAATGTCCCTCTTTGGAGGAAGCCCTAGAATATCATTAGGGAACACATCCCTGAATTCCTATAACACCTAATAGTCCCCCAACCATGGATTTTCATCTCCTGATGTCTCCAAAATATGAGCTGCATACAACTGGAAACCATTCCTATAGAACTTCTTTAACTGCATTGCTGAAACCTAACGTATTGAAATCACCTTTGGAATACCTTTCACAACTACTACGTTCCCTTCTTCATTCATGCATTCGAAAGTCTTATTGTAACAGTCAAGCTTCGCCCTGTGAGCATCTAACCAATCCATTCCAATGAGAACATCATAGGAACCAAGTGGTAGAACATTTAGATCTACACAAGTGACCAATCCATCCATGACCAATGGACATTTCTCTACCACTTCACTGACTTTTCTCTTGGTTCCGGTGGCTAGCTGAACTAACCAAGACTTCCTATGCTTTACTTTCTTAAAAGCACAAATCTCCACTACTCTAGGAGTAATGTAACTGTGTGTAGAACCAGGTCCAATCAAAATAGAAATATATTTCTGAACAATCTTACCTACAACTTCAACCACAGTTGACTGGTGATCTACTTGGTGGTCCTCCAATGCTGCATAAATCCTAGGGACTGCCCTTGCTACTTGACCCACTATTTCTGCTTCTTGAATGTTATAAGCTGGTCTTGCACTCTCATTCTCGAGTGGACAATTTTTTTGCATGTGGGGTCCGCCACATTTCCAACATTGGAGTGGCCCTCTATTCTATTGTGGATCCTTAGGCTTTTCTCTTGTCACTCCAACTAGTTTACTCACAGCTTGGGATGGTTGCTTCTGCTGATTCCTGAAGTTAGAAGGTTTGAAACCCTTATTTCTTTGGTCAAACTTCTCATTCTTCTTGTCCTTCCATGTCTTATGGTAATCTGGCTTACCTTTGTTTTTCTCATAGCAATACTTGGACTTCCTTATTTCTTCCTCAAGAGTTCTAGGTTCATAAAACTCAATTCTATCTTTGTAAGACCGAGGCAATCCACTCAGAAAACATTGGACCTTCACTTTTTCATCTATGATCTACTGGACATACCTCAACAGTTCCAAGAACTTATTTGCATATTCTTCCATGGTCTGTTGTCCCAATCTCAGCTCATGGAACTCCTTAATCTTGTCATCATAATACCTGTCAGAGAGGTATTTCTGCTTGAAATACTTCTTGAACTGTTTCCACTTAAGTCTCCTTTCACTGATCCTTTTTACTTTCTTGAAGTGTTTGCACCAAATGGATTCTCTTCCATTCAAATTGAATATGGAAACTCTTGAATTCATGTTTCCCAAATAGGCATGCACCTAAAAATACTTCTTTATCCCAAGAAGCCAAGCTTCAGCCTCTTGTCCAGTCTTTACTTCACCATCAAATGAAGGAGGTTTAGCATTCTTAAATTCATCTTGAGAGCGATCCCTATGGTGTATTTTTCTTTTTCTTCTTTGAGAATAAGAACTTGAATCCCTGCAGGATTCTTCAGAATCATATGACCCACTAGAATTCCTTCTTCTTCTCCTAGTACTGCTCTTGCTACCCTCTGGTCTTGTTGTATCTCATCCAGAGTCCATCTTTCTCTGTAAGTCTATCAAACTCTACAACATTGTAGCATTCAACTGCTGCTACTCTTCCTAGGCTTTAATTAAGCTTCTCATGGTGGCTGCAACATCTGACGACGTCTCTCGGAATCTCCTTCCATTGGACTCAATGTCATCATTTACATTACAAACATTTTCTCCCATGGAATCTTCTGCTTGATTGTAAGAATCCTGAGCATCATAGCCATTGTTGCCACCTTTCACACACCTGGGTCATGTGGCAGAAATCTTCAAGCCACTCGGTGTGTCCTTGGGGGAAAGTCTCAAGTCAAGGCTATCACCTTGTTCTTGACTCCTCCATTTAGGCTCAACTCCTAACGAAGCCAAGGGGAGTAGACCCTATTAAGTTACTAAGGATTATTTCTTAGTGGGGTTATGTTAAACTGAATCAGTTATCTAGGAGTTTGAATATTTTAACTATAAACAATTAAAGATGCCAAGATACAAAGATAAACACACGAAAACACAAAGTTTATACACAATATATATATAAAGCAAAAATGACCAGTGCCTTAAAATGGAGTCAAATAAAAAGATCAATATGCTTGCGTGTGCTTGGAGTGAATGTTTTGTGATTGCATCTTGGTATGTTTTAAGTTAAAATTGAAGTATGAGTTGTTTAAATTAGGCTAAGGGGGGACTTCAGATATACCCGAGAGTACTTGGAGTATGTCCAAAACAAACCTTCATGGCTACCCGTAAGGAATATGTGGGCTGAAATGGAGTCTCTGGGGCTATTGTTCATGATGCACCCGTTAGGGTGTGACAAAGATCGGCACCCCGAGGTCACTTTTCAGAAGTTTCCGCTTCCTTTGGGTATTTTTCCACCGTAAAGGTTTGATCGAGGTGTTGGATTTTCACTTGATGGTTTGTCAATTGGGGAAGGTGAGTTCTAATTATTCTAGTCACCCAAGTGCTTTTGATACATCTTGACTGATCAGACGAACCGCAGCCAATTGCAGAGCATACACACTGGAGTCATGTAAATTTTAATAAGTTTTAAGCTGTATGTTCTTGTTTAAAAGAAAAGCCTCCAAGAACCTCTTTCGATCCAAGTGGATCTCAATCGGGAATCGAGGAGGGTTTAGTTTTAAAGTTGATAATAAAAAAATTATGAAGAATAAAACAACTACACAATCTGGTTTTCTGATTAATCCTACCACGAATCTCTTTCCCCTTGCGGGTCACTCAAGAAATCATGGGGTAAGTATTATGATTACTTTGAAATGTAAGATATGGAATATGGAATTAGCAACAAGATCAAGTACACTACCCTACAAGTCAGATAAATTCTAGTAGAAAAGAAACAAGAAAAAAAGAGACAAAAAATGGCACCGACGCGAATCCCCCCAGGGGGGATGGGGAATGGGCTCGAAAGAGACTATTCAAAGAATGATTTTATTACATCTGTTACAATATCAAAGCACTAATAAATCATAAATTTCTTGGTCCTTATACAGGCTGAAACCAAGATATTACAGTTTACAAAAAAATTTACAAATTATGTGACAAAAGAGAGACCCCTAGGGGGATTTGAGCGCTCCAAAAGCCACTTTGGACAGCAGCTTCCTTTATTCTCTGTCATACCTACTAAATGACAGCGAGTGAGTTAGAATAAAAAATTCCGAAAAGAACTTTAAGAGTACCTTTGGGTCCGCCTACTTTATCTCAAAGAATAATGAAATTAAACTAGCTAAACCGACGAAAAAGGAACCAAGGAAAGCAAGCTTTCCTTGGGATCTTGGATTTATGTTCATGCAGCCAATTAAAGTGCACTAATATTGTAGAATATTGAATTTATCATTCAGTAAATGAAACTACCTTAACAGCAAGCTATGAATTTTCACTAAATTGCTTGCGAAAATAAGGTACTTTTAGCTAGATCTCTTGAAATTGAACTTTATGTGCAAAATGAAACTAAGATCTAGAAATTGAAAGGGATATTGCTAATTATATCTATGTGTGTTTTTCTTGATGAGATAGATCAGATTAAAAAGAAACCTTTAAAGTAACCAGTTTGAGGAAAGTTTAATCATTTTTAAAGGAGGAAGAGAGAGAAAGAGTGTTTGAAGCCTGGGAATGTTGGGCTTTGGATTCCGCTTTGGTGGAACACCGAGGGACTATGTCATTCATAAGATACTGAAGATGAGGAAAATTCAAAACAGCTCAACCTCTTCTACCAGGTAGATCACCTGCAACTTAAAAATCCTTGCACAAACAGATGGTTAAAACATAGGTGCTGCCAAAAGAGATGATTGGAAAGCATGCAATTGAACTTAAAATACATAAAAATCCAATAGATCTGGAACAAGCAGTAGTAAGAGCATAAATCAAACTAGAATAAACTCTTACCCTAACAGGAGGGAGCTCTCTCCTTCAAGGCCAACAATTAACCAGCAAAGCAATGATAAACAAAAGCAAGTTATACCTCATAAGCATTTTACAATAAACATCCACACATGAAGAGCATTACACCATAGATCTTGCCTCCAAAGATTCTTTATTCCAGAATGAAAAAACAATACAGTACAAGAACAACAACACCTCAATCCTAGTTCTAACTAGCTTGGAAGAGGAGGCTGTGCCTAGATATATACAATTTACAGGCCATCTAGCCCAAGGGGGTGCAATTACTCATGGAATCAAGTGAAATCAACTGATGGAGAGTCCATCAATGCCTGAACTGTGTCTAGCTGAGCCAGATCTGAGTCTCATTGAGTGCAACTGTCAATCAGGGGGCTGGTCTAACTGACACCTCAACCTGTTGACTGAAGAATCCACCAAAAATCATCCAGTTGAGCCAAAAACGTGTTGACGAGAGAGGGAGGGCGAAATTCCTCATAAAGGATGCTCAAGATCAACTCTGGATCTGATTTGATCACCTCCTTCAGTCAAGGATTTGTCAGATCCAGTCAATCTGCTCCAGATCTGATTGATTTCAGTCAAATCGATTGAGAGTCCATTGATTTATTGATTTTGGATTTGCTCCATTATTCATCAACTTATTAATTAAAATATTCAATAATTGATTTTTGGGGCTTTCTGACCTAAGTGATGTAAGATCACTCAAAACTTAGGAAATAGTGGGTCCATGGGTTTACATGGTGCTCTTAGCTTTAAAATGAGCACCTAAATGACTGAAACTGATTATTTGGCCCACTTTTATTACAAAATCAATTTTTCCAATTAAACTATTAAAAATAGCCTAAGTTTTGGAAAAATTAAATTTTAATAAAAACCACTGAAAAAACTAAAAAATTAAAAAATTGAAAAACATATAGGGGGACTTAGACATGTTCATATGACGCAAAAATGATGTCTAGCATGTTTATACATTGACACATAGACTCTAATAACCTCAATAGGCCTAAATGCCAAGCCGACCACCCCAACTTTGGAGGTATGGAGTGAAAAACTCAGAAATTATCAGTCGTTTGTTCAACAACCAATAATAACCAAGGGAAAAAACACCTTGGGCTGATCGGATTGACAAATAAAGTCTAAGAGACCGAGTCTTTTACAGACACTATCATGCTAGAACATTTATTACAATTCCCTCATGGGGTATGAACATGTGATATAGTACAACAAACACCTCCCAGAAGTACTTCCAAAGGACATTTTGAAGTCCGAACAAGTTAGCCCTGTCCGGTTCACCGGGCTCACTTGATAAAAACCACTAAGTACAACTTAGGTGGTAACATTCTGGCTCCAACTGTGGGACGTGTGCTTGATCTGGTCTTTAAGGCAAGCAGAGGATGCGAGAACACCAGAATCTCTGGTTTATATACCCTACAAAAACATCTCAACTTGACAAGAAAAAACTCAGTAGCACAAGTTTTATGAAAAACCAAATGAACCATTAAGCTGATTTATTTAAACAAAATAGATGTAACTAACTAAAAGAAGCAAAGTTTTATTATAGCTAAAAATAGAAATGCAGAAAGTGAATGCTCTCTTTCAAAGAACTTATTTTCCTACTCTAAGCATGATATAAAAAGGGTTAAGTGTAATCAGAAATCCAATGTAACCACCTAAGCATTTTATTGACATAAAAAAAAATTTCCTTGTCTTTGGTTACCAGCCAAAGTAAGGATACTTTATTCAGAAAATGCAAACCTGCGTGATGATCCAGAAGGGGCGGGATGGATGGGAAATCATAGGCATGAATAATGTAGTCAAACTTCCTCCCAAACTGGTAAGTGCTTGCACAGGCTGCTTCTATCCATGACTGGATAGGGTTGATGTACAAATTGGAATGATGAGGCAGATTAACTACACCATCATACTGCTCATCAAGGCTTACCGAATGATAATTCACTGTATAAGCCCCAAGCAGCTCCAAGTCATGAGAAAAATCTATATGTGAAGATGATAGTTGAGATTGATATTCTAATAACTGCATCACATCCATCTTTTCACAAAACTGCTTCTCCATATCTTCATTACCGATACCCTTGTGTGGCTCTGCATGATATGACTCTGAATGATCATATAAGAGTTTTGAATGTTGCTTTTCCATACTAGGATTTTCCAAGGTCTCCAGATTCATGCTTCCCTCTATGGAATTATAGTAGTTTGGACTTCCACAAATCTCTAAATAGACACTCCCCTTGCTGGATATAGCATAGATAGGATTCTTAAAAATATATCCACAAAAATCCCAATAGTCATCACCATCATCTATGTTAAATGTGATGGATTCCCCATTGCCGATATCAGGTTTCAATATTGAGTTCTCTTTGTCTTCATTACTGATATTGATATATGTATCAGACTGATCATGTGCATAAACTGCATGCTCCTTTTTCATATCAAAGTTTCCCAAGGCCACATGGTCCATGCTCTCTTCTTTAGATATGTCATAGATAGAAAAATCAACAAAACCATCAAAATTTTCTGGTTCATTATTTTCCTCTTTATTCATGTCATAGACTGGATTTTCCATGAATTTCCAGGACTCCTCATCAACATCTTTGTCGGGGATAAGGGAGTCTTCGTCACTTGTATCATGCTCCAAGCTATACTTGTCCTCATTTTCATACTCATCTTCTTCAGAGAAAAGGTCACAAGGTAGTAGACCTTCCAGACTGTCATCATTATAAGGAGAACACATAGGAGTCCCATCATGTATATTACAGTTTTCGGCATAATTTTCAATATAAGATTCTGCAATGGTTTCATCCTCAGGATTGTACTGTTTATATGGTGACAAAGGGTAGGCCTGGCCTACCATGTATATATGATCAGGATCACTTGAATTTGTTTCCTCATTACTGACCTCCGCCGTCCCATGTTCTATAATCTGATTTGCTATGTAGCAAGTGCTTTCTGGGTGGAATTGCTCACAAGGTCTACACCAAGGAATTACTTCATATACCATGTTAGTTGAGTCTAACTAGTTTGGAATCCTAGGCTCTTGCTGAGGAAACTTCTTTTGATACACTTGATTTTGTTTTGGCTGGAAATTCCTAGGTCCATTATTTCTCTCCAGTGTGACTATTCTGTTTTGGATTTTATTCATTTGCGTAGAATGGTCTGCCATGAATTGGTTTTGACTAGTCATCACCTTTTCAAACATGCTAGATATTTTTTCCATGGGGTCTTTAGAGGTTGCCTTTTCCTCTAATTCAATGGTCTTTCCCTTTTCTTTGTTTAACGAAGTATTTCCCCTAGTGTAACCTGGAATGTTGGATTTTCCTGAAGACTGCATATTCTTTTCTATTTTCACAGCCAATTCCTGAGCAGTTTTTAGATCGGCTGGCTCTTTGTCCCTTAACTGGTACCTCAAATCACCAGTGAAAGATTCGATGTAATATATGAGGATGGAGGAATCCCTTGGCTTGATTTCTCTAGGGAAGTCCTCAACCACACGCCTGAACTTAGTATTAAATTCATCAATGGTTTCATTCTCCATCTTCTTTATGTTATGGAGCGTAGCAAGTAGATGTCTTGGTTCTTTATTTTCCCCCCATTTCTTCTTAAAACCCTCTAGGAAATCACTAAGAGTTTTATATGAATCATCACCAAGGTTTTCATACCACTCCATGGCATCATCCTCTAAGGATAAAGCAAAGAGATTCATTTTGATATCTTCATGGTTAGAGGCAACATCATCACAATAACTAACTAGGTGCCTTTCAAACTTTCGGAGATGAGTCTTGGCAGTGGTGGCATTATTTCCCTCAAACCTGGGGAACTTCTTGATAGCATCTTTCGGAATGGCATGGGGAGCACCTGCTATCTGAGAAAAGTCAAGGGGTTTGAATAATTCCGTCATTTCTTGAGATTGGTGAACATGAATCTCTAGAAAAATGTGATGGAAATCTGAGAGGGATTGGTCTCCTAAATCTTCAAGGTTTCTACGAGAAGTGTATCTATTCAATATTTCCCTAATAAACCTTTCAGGATTAGGGAGAGGATTGAATAATTGTCGGTGGTTTCTTCAGGTAGAAATTCTTGAAGAGATGTTATACAGTGGAGTCGCCAGATGGATCGAGTTTTAATTTTTATGTTTTTAAAAGACTAGATCAACCAATTTTTTTTTTATCTTTTTAGTTGTTTAGAAAAAATTTAAGCTAAGTCATACTCGGGAATAAAAATATTTATCCCCAGCAACGGCACCGAAAAGTGTTTCCACCTTTCACACACCTGGGTCACGTGGCAGAAATCTTCAAGCCACTCGGTGTGTCCTTTGGGGAAAGTCTCAAGTCAAGGCTGTCCCCTTGTTCTTGAATCCTCCGTTTAGGCTCAACTCCTAACGAAGCCAAGGGGGGTAGACCCTATTAAGTTACTAAGGATGATTTATTAGTGGGGTGATGTTAAACTGAATCAGTTATTTAGGATTTTGAATATTTTAACTATAAACAATTAAAGATGCCAAGATACGAAGAAAAAACACACGAAAACACAAAGTTGATACACAATATATATATAAAGAAAAAATGACCAGTGCCTTAAAATGGAGTCAAATCAAAAGATCAATATGCTTGCGTGTGCTTGGAGTGAATGTTTTGTGATTGCATCTTGGTATGTTTTAAGTTAAAATTGAAGTATGAGTTGTTTAAATTAGGCTAAGGGGGGACTCCAGATATACCTGAGAGTGCTTTGAGTATGTCCAAAACAAACCTTCACGGCTACCCGCAAGGAATATGTGGTATGAAATGGAGTCTCTGGGGCTATTTTTCGTAATGCACCCGTTAGGGTGTCACAGAGTTTGGCACCCCGAGGTCACTTTTCATAAGTTCCCGCTTCCTTTGGGTATTTTGCCACCGTAAAGGTTTGATCGAGGTGTTGGATTTTCACCTGATGGTTTGTCAATTGGGGAAGGTGAGTCCTAATTATTCTAGTCACCCAAGTTCTTTTGATACAGCTTGACTGATCGGATGAACCGCAACCAAGTGCAGAGCATACACACTGGAGTCTTGTAAATTTTAATAAGTTTTAAGCTGTATGTTCTTGTTTAAAAGAAAAGCCTCCAAGAACCTCTTTCGATCCAAGTGGATCTCAATCGGGAATCGAGGAGGGGTTAGTTTTAAAGTTGCTGATAAACAAATGATGGAGAATAAAACAACTACACAATCTAGTTTTCTGATTAATCCTACCACAAATCTCTTTCCCCTTGTGGGTCACTCGGAAAATCGTGGGGTAAGTATTATGATTACTTTGAAATGTAATATATGGAATATGGAATTAACAACAAGATCAATTATACTACCCTGCAAGTAAGATAAACTCTAGTGGAAAATAAATAAGAAAAAAAGAGACGAAAAATGGCACCGACGCGAATCCCCCTAGGGGGGATGGGGAATGGGCTCGAAAGAGCCTATTCAAAGAATGATTTTATTACAAAAGTTACAATATAAAAGCACTAATAAATCATAACTTTCTTTGTCCTTATACAGGCTGAAACCAAGATATTACAGTTTACAAAAAAATTTACAAATTATGTGACAAAAGAGAGACCCTTGGGGGGATTTGAGCGCTCCAAAAGCCACTTTGTACAGAAGCTTCCTTTATTCTCTATCAGACCTGATAAATGAAAGTGAGCGAGTTAGAATAACAAATTACCAAAATCACTTTAAGAGTACCTTTGGGTCAGACTACTTTATCTCAAAGAATAATGAAATTAAACTAGCTAAACCGACGAAAAAGGAACCAAGGAAAGCAAGCTTTCCTTGGGATCTTGGATTTCTGTTAGTGCAGCCAATTAAAGTGCACTGATATTGCAAAATATTGAATTTATCGTTCAGTAAATGAAACTACCTTAACAGCAAGCTATGAATTTTCACTAAATTGCTTGCGAAAATAAGGTACTTTTAGCTAGATCTCTTGAAATTGAACTTTATGTGCAAAATGAAACTAAGATATAGAAATTGAAAGGGATAGTGCTAATTATATCTATGTATTTTTTTCTTTATGAGATAGATCATATTAAAAAGAAACCTTTAAAGTAACTAGTTTGAGGAAAGTTTAATAATTTTTAAAGGAGGAAGAGAGAGAAAGAGTGTTTGAAGCCTAGGAATGTTGGGCTTTGGATTCTGCTTTGGTGGAACACCGAGGGACTATTTCATTCATAAGATACTGAATATGAGGAATATTCAAAACAGCTCAACCTCTTATACCAGCGAGATCACCTGCAACTTAAAAATCCTTGCACAAACAGATGGTTAAAACATAGGTGCTATCGAAAGAGATGATTGGAAAGAATGCAATTAAACTTAAAATACATACAAATCCAATATATATGGAACAAGCAACAGTAAGAGCATAAATCAAACTAAAATAAACTCTTACCCTAACAGGAGGGAGCTCTCTCCTTCAAGGCCAACAATTAACCAGCAAAGCAATGATAAACAAAAGTAGATTATACCTCATAAGCATTTGACAATCAACATCCACACATGAAGAGCATTACACCATAGATATTGCCTCCAAAGCTTCTTTATTCTAGAATGAAAAAACAATACAGTACAAGAGCAACAACACCTCAATCCTAGTTCTAACTAGCTTGGAAGAGGAGGCTGTGCCTGGATATATACAATTTACAGGCCATCTAGCCCAAGGGGGCACAGTTACTCATGGAATCAAGTGAAATAAACTAATGGAGAGTCCATCAATGCCTAACCTGTGTCTAGCTGAGCCATATCTGAGTCTCACTGAGAGCAACTGTCAATCGGGGGGCTGATCTGACTGACACCTCAACCTATTGACTGAAGAATCCACCAAAAATCATCCAGTTGAGCCAAAAACGTGTTGAGGAGAGAGGGAGGGTGAAATTCCTCATAAAGGATGCTCAAGATCAACTCTCGATCTGATTTGATCACCTCCTTCAGTCAAGGATTTGTCAGATCCAGTCAATCTGCTCCAGATCTGATTGATTTCAGTCAAATCGGTTGAGAATCCATTGATTTATTGATTTTGGATTTGCTCCATTATTCATCAATTTATTAATTAAAATAATCAATAATTGATTTTTGGGGCTTTCTGACCTGAGTGATGGAAGATCACTCAAAACTTAGGAAATAATGGGTCCATGGGTTTACATGGTGCTCTTAGCTTTAAAATGAGCACCTACATGACTGAGACTGATTATTTGGCCCAATTTTATTACAAAATCAATTTTTCCAATTAAACTATTAAAAAATAGCCTAAGTTTTGGAAAAATTAAATTTTAATAAAAAACACTGAAAAAACTAAAAATTTGAAAAATTGAAAAACACCTAGGGGGACTTAGACATGTTCATATGACTCAAAAATGATGTCTAGCATGTTTATACATTGACACATAGACTCTAATAACCTCAATAGGCCTAAATGCCAAGCCGACCACCCCAACTTTGCAGGTATGGAGTGAAAAACTCAAAAATTATCAGTCGTTTGTTCAACAACCAATAATAACCAAGGTAAAAATCACCCTGGGCTGATCGGATTGACAAATAAAGTCTAAGAGACCGAGTCTTTTACAGACACTATCATGCTAGAACATTTATTACAATTCCCTCATGGGGTATGAACATGTGATATAGTACAACAAGCACTTCCCAGAAGTACTGCCAAAGGTCTTTTTGAAGTCCGAACAAGTCAGCCCTGTCCGGTTCACCGGGCTCACTTGATAAAAACCACTAAGTACAACTTAGGTAGTAACACCCATCATGGGTTCTCATGACTGAATCACGTCTGGATTTACCACACTGTTATTTCTGGAGTACTGCTTTTGGGAGTTATCTAAAGTTATGCAAATGTCTGTGTAGCAAACTATTAGATGCATAATATGAATATAAATCAAAATTACTTACCTTTTCTTCTAGAAATTCATAAAACAACAATTATGCTAAAACACAGAATTTTATCTATTTCATATTCAGCTCTGTGACCATAGACAGTCTGCTGAAATCTGCTAAAATAGTTAGAATTTGCTGAAAAAATTTCCACTTCGAGAAACCCAAAATTTTCTTCTCTTCATCGGGTCTCTTCCGCACAAATTTTCGGGTGTTTCCGTGGGAAAATAGCCAAACTTTCGATCTACATTGGTGACACAGAGGACTATTCACCTATTTCCTTCCGCTGTATCGGATCCGCATCCAACTCTACAAACCTAATCGGTGACGAAACCAGCCTATGCTATGCATCGGCGGTCGGGTGTCTTGTGCATCGGGTGGCTAGTCATCTTGGATTCCGCAATGGCGGCCCCATAAACCTTCTATGTTGTCTGTGGCCACAAGCCTATTTCAGTAGGTCTAACCCTCTACACATGGACGATCCAAGTCAATATACTTCCTGTCGTTGCGATGATCCAAACGGCAACTTACCTCCTCTGTGTCGGTGATCAGCTACATTATTGCGTCGAACGATTAGTATTCTAGGTAGCTGCAATGGCGAAAAGCGATCTCACTATGGGTTCCATGGATATTATCGGCTATCGGACCTACTAACCCTCATGTGTATAATGTCCTAGACTGCCGCAATGGCAGAAAGTTTTCTTACTTCAGTTTCCATGGAAAATGTCTATACTTTTGATCAACAAGTTACTCATATGATTCCTTCTGTCGCATCGGGCCTGCAATGGTGTATTATCACTCGTATTTTTGGCAATAGTATAACCTATTAGTCACCCATCTCTCTGTAACGGCGACCAACAATCCCTTAAGTCTTCCGCAGCTGTAAATCTATCGGCAGTCGGAAGCACTAGTTGTTGTGGCATCGGAGGGCTAGTTGACTAAGCAGCCACAATGGCGGGTCACCTTCGTTGAACTTTTTCTGATCGGTGATCCAATCCACTAACATTTCTCGATGGCCGATGATCTCGTGCCTTAGAGAAAATTTGAATTTTATTCTTGCCTTGCCTTCCACGACATCGTCTCTTCCATCTTCTATTCATCGGCTGTCGAAAGTACTAATCACTATGGCATCGATGGTTGAAGCCTCTATCCATCGAAAGGATAGTTCACTATCTATCCACAACAATGAATTTTTAATCCACTAACTTCATCCAACGTAGCTCATCGACAAATGAATTAACTAGGTGTCGAAAAAATAGTTCCATTAGCAGCTGCAACAGCGGCCCCCATCTTCAATCTTCTTCTGATTAGCAGCCAAATATATTAAGGCATAACCTGATCGGCATTGGTAGCCTATTCTCATCAGAAGGATAGTTCTCTAGGATTTCAAAATGGTGGGTGCATAAACCACTAACTTCCGTCGATCCAGACAGCTAACCATTGTTGATCACCAATGGCCTCAACACTTAGACAATTTTTGAAACTTTCTTCTTCTGTCGACAAAAAATTTCTCTATCTTCCACTGACTCTATCAGCTCCATAATCCACTAACACCTCAGCATCGGTGGGTTAGTTCTTTCAACAGCCGCAATGGCGGCTCATCATCTTTGATCCTTTCCCGATTGACAATCTAATCCACTAATGTTTTTCGATCAGCGAACTGATTTTTGACCAGCATCGGTAGTTGGAGCTTCTCCCCATCAGATGTGTAGTTGTCTATCCATCCACAATGGCAGGCACTCGATCAACTATTTTCCGCTAACGTCCATCGATGGTCTAAACAACAAACCTTCTTCCAGCACATCGGTGGTCCAAACCACTACATCGAGCCGGTGTTTCGGCGGTCTTCAACTGATCTTCGCTGAAACTATGGCCCCTGCATCCACTAAGTTCCACCGAGAAAAAATCCATACCCCTAGCTCTGTCTATGTGGTTTCCAAACACACCAGGTTTATCAAGCAAACCAAGCCCCCATCCCTACTCCCAACATAGTCCGAAGACCAACCATTGTATGCATGCAATCAATTATCAGTTACATCTTAGACAAGGAAAAACGATTACTAAGTCATTCTTAGCCCTATCGTGGCCAAAACAACTCCCAAGCAACTTACAACAGTCTCCAAACGTATCAGCAAACACAGTTCGCAACGTGAGGAACAACAGTCTATCCTGGACAATGAAGCCACCAAGGAAAAACTTACATAGACCACACCGGGGAAGGAGATACTGACTCTCAACCTGTGCATGAGGGAAATTTTTACATCATACCTTTGGAATTCAGATGGAAAACATGCTAGATACACCTCTGTGGAAACATCAATGAAATCCAAAAACAACTCCCCCTTCCTGGTTGCATGAGACCAAACCAAAAAAGAAGCTTGTGAGTGGAAAAAAATCAGATTCCCACCCATGCGTGAGGATGAATAGACAATGGAGAGAATGCGTAGTAGTAGAGAGGGTGGAGTTCCCTAGAATGATGGCAGTGGTTGTTTTTTTTTTCCAACGTGAGTTCAACTCGCTGGTGGAGTGTGCATGTGGGCAAGGACTGACATTCCTACCACACTCCACTTCCAACCATAACTGCTCCAACTAACAACAACAGTTTTTAATGTTGGAAGTTGGGTAATAAAAGGGAAGGTGACACATGGATTTTTCCCCATTGGTTCATGGTTTAACAATTCCCCCCCTTATCCTTGGGAAAATCATGGCTTTTTCATTATGGTTGTAGTGAGCATAGCTGGTTGGGTTCATTTAATTAAAGATGTATATTTACATGATGACAAAACTTGATATGTATGCCGCATGCCCTGATATACCCTTGGTGAAAATTTCGACCCGAAACATAGCATAACCAATCAATGGTGGTGCCTTGGCCTTTAGCTCCACACCATGATTATTTACAATATATACATCATAGACATCTAATGCAATGGGGTCAAAACCGGGGTGTTACAGTATTCAGCCATGTCCTTTTTCATTCCTGGCCAAAAGTACTGCTTTCTAAATGTAGCAATTGTCTTCTGATATACTAGCTGACCAGAATACGGAGCTTGATGGATTTCATCCATAACAACTTTCCTCAAATCTGCTACATTTGGAATATAAATTCTGCCTTTATAAGTAAAAAGTCCTTCTTCTTCCAATACATATCCCTCATACCATTTCTCAAGACTTTGCTTCTGCAATTTGTCTTTTACCTGCTCATACAATTCATCTTCAGCAACATGATTAACGATCTCCTGCCTCAAATCTGATTGGAAAATACTAAGAGATGCCACATGCATTTCCTGTACCTTCCTGCTGAGTGCATCAGCTACCTTATTATTTTTCCCTTTTATGTGCTTGATTTCAAAATCAAACTCACATAAAAACTCCAGCCATCTTTCTTGCCTAGCATTTAGAGTAGGCTGATCAAACAAATACTTTGGTCTACAGTGACCTATTCTAAGTTCAAATATTCTACCCATCAAGTAATGCCTCCACATCTTGAGAGCATGTACCATGGCTGCAAACTCGAGATCATGAGTGGCATAGTTCTTCTCATGCTCCTTCAGCTTCTTGACTCATAACATATCACATGGTTATCTTGCATAAGGAATCCTCCAAGCCCTTGTCCACATGCATCGGTACATACCACAAAATCTTTCTATGGTTCTGTAACTTTCAATACCGGTGCACTGGTGAGAAGGTTCTTCAACCACTGGAATCTTTCTTCACACTTCGAAGTCCATTTGAACTTCACCCCCTTCTTTTGCAAAGAATTGATGGCATGGGAAACTTTGGAAAATCCTTCAATGATTCTCCTATAGTATCCAACAAGTCCCATAAAATATCTTACATCCATCACATTTCTTGGAGTAGGTCAATTCATAACGGCTTCAATCTTATCAGGGTCCACTGATATACCCTCTTTTGAGATAATGTGACCCAAATACTAAATTATATCTCTATAGAAGCCACACTTACTCAGTTTTGCATACAGCT
This sequence comes from Pseudotsuga menziesii, assembly GCA_001517045.1. Taxonomy (NCBI): domain Eukaryota; kingdom Viridiplantae; phylum Streptophyta; class Pinopsida; order Pinales; family Pinaceae; genus Pseudotsuga; species Pseudotsuga menziesii. The sequence goes on along the minus strand of LPNX010031260.1, from coordinate 176,313 downwards.
AATGCTCCCTGAGCAATTGCAATGTCAATCTCAAATGCTCGTCATGTTATTCCTCATTCTTAGAAAAAACAAGAATTTCATCAAGGAAAACAAGAAAAAACTTCTCCAAATACTTACTGAAGACACTATTCATAAGGCACATAAGTGTAGCTGGTTCATTGGTGAGACCAACTGGTACCATTGCAAACTCATAATGTCCATACCTCATCCTGAAGGCTATCCTATGAATTTCTTCATTTTTTATTCTCACCTAATGGTAACCATACCTCAATTCAATCTTGGAAAACACCTTTGCTCCTCTCATTTGATCAAAGAAGCCATCAATTCTAGGAAAAGGATATTTATTTTTCACTATAACCTTGTTCAACTGTCTGTAATCAATACATAACCTGAGTGTACCATCTTTCTTCTTTACAAACAAGACCGGTGCTCCCCAAGGAGACATACTTGGTCAGATATACTTCTTTTCCAACAACTCTTGTAGTTGCATCTTTAACTCTAGTATCTCCAGTGTACTCATCCTATAGGGTGGCTTGGACACTGGTGCTGCTCTTGGCACAAGTTCAATGGTGAAATCAATGTCCCGCTTTGGAGGAATCCTTGGAATCTCATCAGAGAATACATCCTTGAAATCTTGTAGCACATGATAGTCCTCCAACCTAGGATTTTCATGTCCTGTTGGTTCCAGAATATGAGCTGCATACAAGTGGCAACCTTTCCTATAGAACTTCTTCAACTGCATTGCTGAAACCTATCTTACTAAAATTACCTTCGAAATACCTTTCACAACTACTAGGTTTCCTTCTTCATCCGTGCATTCAAAATCCTTGTTATAACAGTCAAGCTTCACTCTGTGAGCTTCAAACCAATCCATTCCACTAAGAACATCATAGAAACCAAGCAGTAGAACATTCAGATCTACAAAAGTGATCAATCCATTCATAACCAATGGGCATTTCTCGACTACTTCACTGTGTTATCTCCAAAAATAAATTTGTTTTGATAGTATGAAGAATTTAACTCATGTATTGAATAATATGAAGGTCACTGACAATTTGAAAGCCTCTGTTTTTTATTTGGGTAAAAATTTCACAAGTTCCAGCATTCAGTGGCTTAGGCGAGGATTAGAACATCTCATTAGCCACCGAAAGATGGAAGATAAATAGCACATGGAAGAACCCATTGGCAGTTAGGCATACTGCTAAACTTATTACTACCATCACAACATTTTTAGACAGTAATCGGGAGTGTAGTCCTCTATTACGCCGCAACTGCAGAGAGTACAATGACTAGAAGTTCCACAACTATGGAGGATATAATGATTAAAGGTAGTCGATAAATCAAAAAATCACTACCGAACAGAGGGAATGAAAACTACGCATCGAAGGCTTTTAAGACTACAGATCGGTAAGCTAGTTCCCAAAGGCACTGGAATTGTGGAGAAGATAGTGGCTGAAAGCTCCGATGGTAAGAAGTTTTGAGTTCCGATCGTTGATGAAATCAGTTTGGGACTTGAAAAATTTTAAACCGGTAGCAAGATAGTTAAATGAGGAGCCGAAATGGTGGGAAACCAAATAACTATGCGCTCCACCACAACATAAAAACTTCGGTGATCAAGGACTTGCCACAGGTTCTGAAACAACACAGACTCATCGCCGATCGGAGGAACTAAAGCTATGTGTAACAGTCAGCAACATAGTTCACTAAGGAACCGAAAGGGTGGACGATATACAAACCACGGGTTCCACAAGTAGATGTAAAATTTGGCATCATAGGTGCTAAAGAATAACCGACGGAAAAATAGTTCACTACGGAGCCGCAACTACAGAAGGACGAAAGACTATGGCTTTCAATCGATGAAGAGGATCATTCCGACAGTGCGACAATAGATAAACTCTTCAATGATCGAAAGAACTGAAGACTACGTAGTGGAAGGACAAGTCTAAAAGGTTCTGAAAAGTCGATGATGTGAAGAACTAAATATCATTGAAGTCAAGAATCAGAAATCGAAACTCAAAACCACTAGCCGTCAGCAAGAAAATGAAATGGGAAGCCACAACGGTGGAAGAAAAATAGACTAAGGCTCTCGATAAATTAAAACATTTACAACACTCCGATAAACATGAAAATAAAGGATCATCAACAATTGAAAGGCATACAGACTATGGATAGGTGAGTTTTCAATGAAACATCTCCATAGTGTTAGCATCACAGAGGACTAAAGCCCCAATTCAAACCTCTACAGACCTCCAATGGCAATAGAACAGAATCACTAATAGACAAGCATATAAAGCTTTGTAAAGAAAAACAAAGGGGATAGTGTGCATCGGTGAATGGTGAGACTATCCATCGATGGCATAGAAGACTGAATGCTCCGATTCCATTGCAAATCAACTTATGGAAACAATACAATGAAAATTATTTCATTTCACGGCTGCAATGAAAAAAAAATAGAGATTTAGAGCGCCGACGAGCTAAAAGAAAAATCCCTCAATCGACGAAGGCAGAGGTAAGGAGTGAAATGTAGAAATTGTTGGGAATTGGAGCACCGAATCTGTAGAAGCAGTCAGGATTGGGGAACCGATGTGATAGAAGAAAAGGCTTTCGATTGGTGACTACAACAACAAAGTTAAAAAGGTTTCGGGTGAATTGAACAAGAAAGGGCACCTCATTTAGATGCCGATACACTGACTGTTGGTGGAAATTTCACAGCAAACCAGTAGTGGTGATTATCAATGACCACTTCAGCCATTAAAAGATCACCCAGTGAACTAGATCTTCATAGCAAATAAACAAATTGTTAACAAGGGTTTCAGGCCCTAATCTGGAAAAACTATCACTTTCAATTATTTTTTGTGTAAACAGATCTGATTTTCAGGATCTATAAATTTTGTAAAAGGATATAAAGCCCATCAGTATTTGATTAATAATGGTTAGACCATGGGTATTTGTAAGCCTATTTCATCATCAAGTGTCTCATCTGGTTTATTCTAAATACGAGCTATTTTGTTGTGATATGTTCAGCCATCTTCTTTATCATTACTGTACTTATCGCCTGAATGTGCATTTAGGTGATTTCAAGTTGATTAATAGCCAATAGTTGTCATCCTATCAGTGATTTAATGTGATTTGATTGATAAGTACCATCCTTGTCAGGATTTATCCATTTGTTTGCATGTGTTACGCATATAAGTCTGCCAACCTAGTGAGTTCTCCATTCCAGCACCTTTTTGTCAAACTATTGAACAAGTTGTAACTAAAATCCTTGTGATTGAGTGATCCTCATGCATGTCTTGAGAGTGAAAGGTTATATAGGTTATCCGGCTTGATCCATATCAAAAATCCAGAAATAGTTTAAGTTACCAGGCATCCTTGAGCAACAACCTAAAGGAGTTTCCTGGAGTGATAACAAAGTGGCGACGTTGCCGGGGAGAGGAGATTGAAGCTTAGCTTCCCTAGGAGACGACATAGATCCATGCTTTGATGATAGAAAAATCTTGGACTATTGTTGTAATCATATATCTGGTGACTCCATTGATATAAGGTGGCTTCAAGAAGACCAAGTACCAGAGAAAACCCAAAGGGGCCACCAACAACACCAGTTTTAGATCTAGAAGAAATTTTGAAGAAATCCAAGGCTTTACTAAGAGAGACCAGTAGTGCTGCACAAAAAGCTACATCAGGTATTTCAAGAAATCTTTCTGTTGATTTTTCTTTTACTAAAACTATTAATTCCTAGGAATTTTTAGATATATCAAAAAAATATAGGGCTTGGGTATCTTCAAGCACTGCTGCTTGTGAATATCCAATCCCTAGTGACTCCACTGGGATAAGTATACCACCGCCTTCTTAGTAAATATTTTCATCAGTGCTTCCTTCCACAACCCTGTCCATACCAATTTCCAATATGGCTGCCCCTCAAATGACCAAGATGGAAAGGATCCTAGTAGCTAGGTATGCACCCCTTGTTTTTCCAAATCCTCTCATAGCCATGCCTACTGGGGATTACATCAAGTATATGCCTAAGTTTACAGGGGAGGGGGATTTCACTGTTGAAGAACATTTAGAGGATTTTTATAGCTATGCTGAAAATATAAATATAGAACAAGAAGATGTATGGACCAGATTTTTTGTGCAAAGTCTAGATGGGCAGGCTAGGAAGTGGTTTAAGGAACTGCCTGCTGGGTCAGTGGCAGACATAGAGGCCCTAGGTGACATTTTCCTAAGGCATTAGGGAGAGAGGAGAGGCCACCTATACTACATCACAGAGTTCAGCAAACTGAGAAGAGAAAATAGTGAGTCTGTCTCCAACTTTACCAAAATATTCAACAACATGTACAACAATATTCCCACCAATATTAAGCCAACCAGTACCTTGGCTATGATAACTTATGCAAATGATTTTGACTCTGACTTCTTCCTTCTTCTCAGAGAAAGGAGTTCTACCTCCTTATCACTGATGCAGGATGCTACCGTAGAGGTAGAGTCAAACATTTTGGCATCTCAGAAGGTCAAAGGGAAGGTAGACAGGAGAAAGCAGCCATCAAAATATAGTGGGGCTTCAGCATCAGAGAACAAGATTAAAAAAATGACCAAACTTTTAGACAACCTGACTACTGAAATGTCTAAATTGAAGGACCAAGGACATATGCTGGTGAGGGGTAAGGGGCCATGTAACTTTGCTCCTCGAAACCCAAATGTTGTTCCTTATAGAAGAGGAAACCCCCCCATTCATATTATCAGAAGGGAGAGAAATCAAGGGGAATACCAGAGGATAAGAGCTCCATTTCAAAATGTTTTATTAGAAGAAGAGCCAAAATTCATCGAAGACAAAGGAGAAGCTAAAGACAATATCCACTGCATGGAGAACAAGGTAGACTATTATTTTCTGACCCAAGCATAATATAAAGAATCCTTGATTGAGGAGTAGATCGCTAAAGATGATGTCTATTAGGATGATGGTTAAGAAGGTTACCAACTAAGGTCTAGGTTGGTTGCTCCCCTCAAGAATAATGTTGTACCTATCAAGCAACCCGTTGCACCTGCTAAAAATGTGGATTTATTACCAAAGAAAGGGGTTGTTCCATCTAAAGCATTGCATAAACCAGCACGTTCAGCCACACCTGATCAAGTCCAACTCAAACCTACAACCCATGAAGTAAGGTTTCCATATAAGTTGCATTATTCTTTCAACCTTGAGTCTAAAATTCAAAAATTGAAAATCCCTTTTCCTTTGATTGAGTTGATGAAGAATGATGCATTTAAAACCTCCATTCTGAATTCCCTTCAGCCCAAGGTGCACATTGACACTGACTTTGTAAATCTACAAGATGACAAGCCCATTGTAACCCTGGGCCCCATGGTTGAAGACCCAAAGGACTCCTTCCTACCATTCTATATATCCTTGAACATCCATGATAAAATCCTCCATAACTGTCTGCTAGATTCATGAGCCTCTCACAACCTAATGCCAAAAGATGTGATCGATGAGATCGGCCTCAGCATTACCAGTCCCTACCATGATTTATTCTCTTTTGACTCCAGAAAGGTAAAATTATTGGACCTTATCAAATATGTTGCTGTAAACTTAACCAGCCGCCTTCGAAAAGCATAATGATGGACATTGTAGTGGCCGATATTCCCCCAAAATTTGGCCTCTTGTTGTCTCGGTCGTGGAGCAAAATCTTAGGTGACACCCTCCAGATGGATCTCACATATGCTACCATTCCCATGTTTGGAGGGGAAACTAAGTGGCTGTACAAAGAAAATCATCTATAATACATCATAAGCAAAGAGAGCCGCTCAGTGAATCACCCAATTTATGCCATGGACACCGGTTTCGGATCCTATATTTTTCAGATTGATGTCAATCAGCAGACATCAGTTCATCTCATTGAGCCCACCCATCTAGAAGAAATCACAACAGTGATTTGGACCCTGTATTTCGATGGGGCAAGTGCTCAAAACTCAGTAGGCATAGGTATAGTCTTGATCTCCCTAGATAATGAAAACATTCACTTATCTTATAAGCTAGATTTCAAGGCCACGGACAACGTAGCAGAATATGAAGCCCTGCTATTGGGAGTTAAAGTGGCCAAGGAGATGGGGATCATGTGTGTGGAGATTTTTTAGGATGCCAACCTCATCATACAATAGATAAACAACACTTTTCAGATGAAAAATATCAGATTGAAGGCCTACGGGGATGAGCATTTAAGGAAGGTATTTCTGAAGTGTAGAAGGTATGGAATATCACTGAACCCCAAGAATTCCCAGTTTGCACTCAATGAAGGAAAGCTTCTAGGCCACATAGTTTCAACTGAAGGTGTAAATATTGATCTGATAAGATTGGAAGCAATTCAGTAGTTGTGAATACCAAGGTCAAAAAGAGACATTCAGTCCTTTTTAGGCAAGATAAACTTTGTCAAGAGATTCGTTCCAAATTTCTCTGAGCTGGTAAAGCACATAACAGCCATGCTAAAAAAGGATGAATAAATAAAGTGGACTGACTAGGCAAGAAATTCTTTTGAAGACATTAAGAAATCCATCATGGAGGCCCCAACCTTGATTAGTCCCAACTATAACAAGGGTTTTACATTTTCTCTTTTGCATCTTATGACATAGTGGAAGATGTACTATTAGAGAAGAATGATGAAGGTCTTGATCATCCAATTGCTTTCTTCAGTATAACCCTTAGAGATGTTGAGATGAAGTATGACCTAATTGAGAAGAAGTCTTACGCTCTCATAAAATAATTGAATAACTTCAGAATCTACATTCTCCATGAAAAGGTCATTGCATATGTCCCTTCAGCTGTAGTAAAGGATGTTTTGACTCAGCCTGACATTGATGGGAAGAGAGATAAGTGGATTTCCAAACTCATTGAGGTTGATGTAGAGGTGAAAACCACCAAGCTGGTAAAGGGACTAGGTCTAGAGAAACTCATGGCAAAAGAAAACTATGAGTTGATGGGATTAAATTTCACATGTGTAGGATCAACAAAGGTGCAAACTATGGTAGCAGCTAAAACAAAAGTAAACAAATATCAGAATGACAGTCCACCAGTAGCTGAGAACATATCTTCCTGTGAGTGGTACTCAAGTATCATTAATTTTTTGCTTAAATTATAAGTTTCTCCTGACCTCACTTCTAACCAAGCATGAGCTCTTAAGTTGAAATCTGTTAAGTTTTGCATAATTGACAAACTTCTATATTGAAGGGATCAGTGTGGGATTTTGTTAAGGTGTCTAGATAAAGAGGAAGCATGGCAGGTCATGCATCACTTTCATTCCAATACATGTGGAGGCCGCCACTACTAGAAAACCATAACCCATAAGATCTTAAAAGTAGGATACTATTGACCTGCCCTCTTTGCTGATGTATGCACTTTTGTAAGGGCCTGTGACCAATGTCAAAGATTTGTAGGAAAGCAGCAGCTCAAATCCTTGCCCCATGGGCCTATTACAGTGAATGGGCCTTTCTGGAAATGGGGTCTTGATTTCATAGGTGAAATAAATCCATCTTCCAGTGGACATCATAAATGGATCTTAGTAGCCACTGACTACTTTACCAAATGGATAGAAGCAATACCCACCAGAAATGCCACTCATCAAGTTATCATGAGATTCTTATATGAGAACATCTTCAGCAGGTTTGGTTTCCCGGTAAGGTTAGTAACTAATAATGCACAAGCCTTTAAATCTGGGGCATTGGTTAAATTGTGTGAATCAATGGGTATTGAACTAGTGCACTCCACATCCTATTACCCACAAGGAAATGGTTTGGCTGATTCATCCAACAAAATCTTAGTCCAGATCATTAGGAAATTGCTAGAGACAGATCAGAAAAGCTCGAATTCAAAGCTTAAGTTTTCTTTATGGGATGATAGGGTGACAGACAAAAGATCCATAGGGACTTATCCATTCAAACTAGTTTATGGCACTGAGGCAATCTTTCCTATCCAGCTAACCCTTCCAGTGGAAAAATTCTTTCAGGAAGAGGAAGATGAAACCAATGATATGATGAGAAGGATGATGGATTTGGTGGAGTTATATCAGATCAGGGAGCAAGTTGTAGAAAAATCAGAGGCTTATCAACAGAGGATAAAGGGCATATTTGACAAAAGAGCAAAGGCAAACAACTTCCAGGTTGGAGATTGGGTCCTCAAGTGGGATGTTGTCAGACAAGACAAGGGGAAACATCGAAAATTTGACTCCTTGTGTTGGCCCTTTTGTTATAGACCAGGTATATGAGAATAACACCTTAAAAATGCAGAATCTGGAAGGTGAAGAGGTATTCGATGGCCTAGTAAATGGGCGGTTCCTAAAACTCTATTTTATTTGAGGCTCTAAGGCCTTATGATTGTAAATTAGTAGATTGTAGGTTGTTTTTGATTTTAGAATAAGACTCCATGCCCAATGGAACAATAAAGAATAGTGTTAAGTTACTTAGTTACTTTTAGGGAAAGGTATTTTGGTCTAGGGTTCTTGGGACCTCACATGGAGGTACCCATCCCCGAGTAGGAGCCAGATGTTATCTCCCAAAATAATTTTTTTTGATAGTATGAAGAATTTAACTCATGTAATGAAGAATATGAAGGTCACTGACAATTTAAAAGCCTCTATTTTTTATTTGGGTAAAAGTTTCACAAGTTTCAGTGTTCGGTGGCTTGGGTAAGAATCAAAACATCTCATTAGCCACTGAAAGATGGAAGATAAATAGCAGGTGGAAGACTGTGTCGATAGTTAGGCATACCGCTAAACTTAGTACTTCCATCACAACATTTTTAGATAGTAATCAGAGGTGTAGTCCTCTATTACGCCGCAACTATGGAGAGTACAATGACTAGAAGTTATGCAACTGTAGAGGATATAATGATTAAAGGCATTCAATAAATAAAAAAATTACCACCAATCAGAGGGAATGAAAACTGCTCATCAGAGGTTTTTAAGACTACAAATCAGAGAGCTAGTTCCCAAAGGTACCGCAACTGTAGAGAAGATAGTGGTTGAAAGATCCAATAGTAAGAAGTTTTGAGTTCTGATCGCTCACGAAATCAATTTGGGACTTGAAAACTTTAAAATCGGTGCAAGATAGTTAAATGAGGAGCTGAAATGATGAGAAACCAAATGACTACGGGCTCCACCATAGCATAAAAAATTTGACGATCAAGGAATGGCCAAGGGTTCCAAAACAACACGGACTCATCACCGATCGGAGGAACTAAAGATACACGTTGGATCTCAAAAATACTAACAGTCAGCAACATAGTTCACTAAGGAACCAAAAGGGTGGAAGATATACAAACCGCGGTTCTGCAAGCAAATTGAAACTTCGACGTCAGAGGTGCTAAATACTAACCTATGGAAAAATAGTTCACTACGTAGCTGCAACTGCAGAAGGATGAAATTCTACGGCATCCAATTGATGATGAGGATCATTCAGACAACGTGACAATAGATCAACTCTTCAGCGATCGAACGAACTGAAGACTACGTAGCGGTGGGACAAGGCTGAAAGGTTCCAAAAAGTCGATGATATGAAGAACTAAATACCGCTGAAGTCAAGAATCAAAAGTCGGAACTCGGAACTGGTATTCTTCGGTAAGAAAATGAAATGGTAAGCCACAATGGTAGAAGAAAAATAGACTAAGGCTCCCGGTAAATGAAAAAATTTACAACACTCTGATGAAGGCGACAATAAAGGATCATTGGCGATCGAAAGGCATATAGACTATGTTTTGGTGAGTTTTTAATGAAACATCTCCGCAAGGTTGATGGAATGGAGGAATAAACCCCTGATTCAAACCTCTATGGACCTTCGATGGCAATAGAATAGAATCATCGACAGACAAGCATATAAAGTTTTGGAAAGAAAAATAAAGGGGTTAGCCCACATAGGCAAATGGAGAGACTTTCCATCGGCGGCATAGAAGACTTAATGCTCCGATTACATCGTAAATCAAATTTTTGCAGGAATACAATGAAATTTAGTTCATTTCACAGCCGCAATGGTAGAAAAATAGATATTTAGAGCACCGACGAGATAAAAGAAAAACCCCTGATCGGTGACGACGGAGGTAAGGAGTAAAATGCGGAAATAGTTGGGAATTGGAGTGCCAAAACTGTGGAAGTAGTTAGGCTTGGGGCACCAATGTGATAGAAGAAAAGGATTCTGATCGAAGACTATGGTAACAAAGTTAAAAGGGTTTCGGGCAGATTGAACAATATAGGGCACTTCAGTTAGATGCCGATACACTGGCTGTTGGCAGCAATTTCACAACGAACCACTAGTGGTTATTATCAATGACCACTTTAGCCATTAAAATATCTCCCAGTGAACTAGATCTTCACAGCAAATAAACAAATTGTTAGCAAGGGTTTCAAGCCCTAATCTGCAAAAACTATCACTTTCAATTATTTTTGTGTAAACAGATCTGATTTTCAGGATCTGTAAATTTTGTAAAAGGCTATAAATCCCATGAGTATTTTATTAATAATGGTTCGAACCTAGGGATTTGTAATCCTATTTCATTATCAAGCGTCTCATCTAGTTTATTCTAAATATGATCTTTTTTTTTGTGATCTGTTTAGCCATCTTCTTTATCATTACTGTACTTATCGCCTGAATGTGCATTTAGGTGATTTCAAGTTGATTAATAGCCAATAGTTGTCATCTTTTCGGTGATTTAATGTGATTTTATTGATAAGTACCATCCTTGTCAAAATTTAGCCATTTGTATGCATGTGTTACGTGTATGAGTCTGCGAACTTGGTGAGTTCTCCATTCCAACACCTTTTTTTCAAACTACTGAACAAGTTGTAGCTAAAAGCCTTGTGATTGAGTGAGCCTCATGCATGTATTGAGAGTGAGAGGTTATATAGGTTATCCGGCTTGATCCATATCAAAAACCAAAAAATATTTTAAGTTACCAAGCATCCTCGAGCAACAACCTAGAGGAGTTTCCTGGAGTGATAACACACTGACCTTTCTCTTAGTCCCAGTGGCTAGCTGAACTAACTAAGATTTTCTATGTCTGGCCTTCTTAAAAGCACACATCTCCGCTACTCTAGGATTAATGTAACTATGAGTAGAACCAGGGTCAATCAAAATAGAAACAAATTGTTCAACAATATTACCTGCAAGTTCAACCACAATTGACTGGTGATCTGCCTGACAGTTCTCTAGTGTTGCATAAATTCTAGGGACTACTTTGGCTACCTAAACCACTGCTTCTGCTCAGTGAATGTTATAAGCTAGCCTTGCACTTTCATTCTCAAGTGGAAAATACCTCTATAAGTGGGGTCCTTCACATTTCCAACATTTGAGTGTCCTTCTATCCTGTTGTGGCTCCTTAGGCTTTTCTCTTAACACTCCAACTGGATTACTCGCAGCTTGGGATGGGTGCCTTTGTTGATTACTAAATCTATAAGGTTCGAAACCTTTCTTTCTTTGGTCAAACTTATCATTGTTCTTGTCCTTCCATGCCTTATGGTAATCAGGTTTACCTTTTATTCTCTCATAGCAATACTTAGCCTTCCTTATTGCTTCTTTAAGAGTTCTAGGTTCATAAAACTGAATTCTATCTTTGTAAGACTGAGGCAATCCACTTAGAAACCCCCAGACCTTCACTTGTTCATCTCTGATGTACCGAACATACCTCAACAATTCAAAGAAATTATTTGCATATTCATCCATGGTCTGCTGTCCCAATCTCAGCTCATGGAACTCCTTGATCTTGTCATCATAATACCTGTCAGAGAGGTATTTCTACCTGAAATACTTCTTCAATAGTTTCCACTTCAGTTTCCTTTCACTTATCTTATTTACTTGCTTGAAGTGTTCCCACCAAATGGATACCCTTCTATTCAGATTGAATATGGAAACTCTCGCCTTCATGTTTCCTGAATAATCCTGCACTTGAAAGTACTTCTTTATCCCAAGAAGCCAAGCTTTAGCCTCTTGTCCAATCTTTATCTCGCCATCAAATGTAGGAGGTTTAGCTTTCCTAAATTCATCTCAAGCACGATCCCTATGGTGCCTTCTTTTCCTTCTTTTATGAGAAGATGAACTAGCATCTCCACTAGATTCTTTAGAATCAGATGATCCACTAGAAGTCCTTCCCCTTCTCCTAGTGCTTCTCTTACTACCTTTCGGTCTTGATATACCTCGCCCACAATCTATATTTTTCTGCAAGTATGTCAAACTCTGTAACATGGCAGCATTCAACTGATTCTACTCTTCCTACACTTTAACCAAGCTTCTCATGATGGCTGCAACCTTTGGTAGTGTCTCTTGGAATCCCCTTCCATTAGACTCTATGTCACAATTCCCATTACGGACATTTTCTCCCATGGGCTCCCCTGAATGATCGTAAGAATTTCGAGCATCATATCCATCATGGGTGCTCATGATTGAACCATCTTTTTATTTACCACACTATTCTTCTCAGAATACTGCTCTTGGAAATGGTTTATAATTCTGCAAATGTGTTAGTAGCAAACTGTTAGATGCATCTCATCAATATAAATCAAAACTACTTACCTTCCTCTTCTAGAAATTTATAAAACAATAATTATGATGAAACACATAATTTTCTCTATCTTCCTCTTTAGCCTTGTAATCTACCGACAGTATGCTAAAAATCCAAAAAAAAAAACAGTTGAAAAATGCTTGAAAAATACACTAAAAACCCAAATTTCCTTGTACAGGATCGGGTATCATCCCGAATAATGTTCCAACATTTTGGCAATTGAAACCTCTAATTTACTCTGCTGTATCGGTGGGTTGTTTTCCTATTTGCTTCGGCAGTATCGTGCCCGCAGTGGTCAACTGTTCTAAATTTTATCGACGATCCCTTGTTCTAATTTCCTCGACTGTATCGGATTCATAACTGTTTAGCGATCCAGACTTTATTGTCGGTGAACCCACTAATATGCTACATCAGCGGTCAGACGTATTGGGCATCAGGTGGTTAGTCCTTTCGGCTTCTGCAATGGTGGCCCTTGATCTCTTTATGTATTCCACATCCACGGACCTATCGGTGGTCGGGGCAACTATCCATCAAAGGAATAATATACTAGTCAGCCACAATGGCAGACATTCGATCAATTGATTTTATCTCACGTAGCTCATAGGAAACTGAATCCTCTAATCATTGATGATGTGAACAACTATTCATCGCCGATGGCCGATGAGTCTATGACTTAGAAAATGTTTCACAATTTTGCCTTTAGTCTTCTTTCTCACCGCTTCGTCGGCTCAACCGTATTTTATTCTTTGTCGATCCTGTTTAGCTATTTGTCGGTGTATCGGCTCTATCTTCCCCTATACATCGCTGATCCAACCAACTATTTGGTGCCTTCATAGTTATGTACTGGAACCCAGAACTACTATTCACTAACACGTCGATGTCGACGAGTTGAAGGACTAATGCATCGGCCAAATAGTTGACTCAACAACTGCAACCGTGTTTCATCTACTTTGATCCTTTTTCGATCGATTCTTACTTCGACTATCCATTGGCGATGTCAACAGCTATTCTTTTTTGATCGTCGATGATTTCATTCCTTAGAAAAAAAATTGGGAACTTTTTTCCTTGTCTTTCGCCGCTTCATCGGCTCAACCATATTCTATCCATCGCTAATCAAATCAATTGTTCCCTTCCGATCGGGGAACTGAAGCACATCGGCATTGGTAGTCAGAAATTTTCCTCGTCCGAAGACTAGTGCCCCAGGCTTCCCCAAGGGCTGGCAAATGAACCACTAACATATTTTGATGGTCGATGATTTCGTTACTTAGAGAAATTTTCAATTTTTTTTTGCTGCGTCAGCTGCCGAAACATCTTTCCTTGATGGCATCGGTTGTCAGAGGTTCTATCCGTCGGAAGGATATTCCTCTAGCTGTCCACAACGGTGGCGCTCAATCAGCTAAGCATCAATGGTGCAATCAACTAATCATCGCCGATCACCGACGATTTCATTACTTTGTCAAATTTTCAAAATTTCTCCCGCTACGAGTAATCTTCAAACTAACACTTCCACGGTGTTGGATGAGCTTCAAACTATGAGTTCCATTGTATTGGAGGAATTTCATACTAAGTTCTCTGATGGGGAGAAAATTCTGGCACTTAGAAAAATTTTGAGAATTTTTGGTCATCACCCATTTCTCCTGGTTTCTTTTGGCAATAGGAAACTTGCCTCTGTTAACTAATCTTTCATGGCCCATCTAGGCCCATGCTGCAACCATCGCTTTGATACCATACTGTAATGTCCCCGACCCTCCGACTGGAAAATAGGATAACGAACCTATTTGTATACCAACAATTGATGAGGAAGAGGAGAACCAAACCCTCAAATAATGAATCACAACCCCTTTTAATAGAATCTCCATCCCCATAGTGGACAGACCATCTGCTACCAAAAGGCACATCGTGGAGAGTGAGATCAAGCAGGGGGAGAATGGAAACGTGGCATAGTGGTCTCTCTGTCAGCGA
>LPNX010031260.1:146891-161744 GCA_001517045.1 Pseudotsuga menziesii | reverse complement strand
CCCCCCCCCCCATGGCCCAATGTTCAGAATTCCCCCTCCTTATCCTTTGGAATCATGCCCCTTTTCAATTTAGTTGTAGCAAACATAGTTGGCTGGGTTCAATTAATTAAGATGCACATTTACATGATTCCACAATTTAATAAGTATTCCGCATATCCCAATGTACCATCGGTAACAGTTCCAATCACTGAAACATAACAGAACCGAATGAATGGTGGGGCTTTTGCCTTCAACTCCACACCATGATTCATTACAATATATACATCACATACATTAATTCAAATGGGGTCAAAACCGGGGTGTTACAAAGAGAAAAGGAAACAATCTCTTTAGGTAAGTGTTATGAGCCTTGTGTCACTGTATTTAGAAGAAAATTTCAAAGGATTCATCAAATCATTAAGGAAGTCATGATACAGTTAATTTAAGATCCTTTTGATTTCTGCAGAATAGTCTTTTATGGTTCTTTCTACTATGGGATTTCCTTACGGTGGAAAATTAATATTGGAAAACAAGTTAGCGTTGCCTTAGGGTTGAAAATTAATATGGGAAAACAAGCATCATCATGACAAGCTAAAAGGAACAAATCAGCAAATATTACAGACTGATATAAATGTATTTAAAACGTTGTTTTCATTCCTGACTGTGCCAAGTAGTAGATATGGAAATGTCCACTCTTCACCACCATGGATTAGAAATATATATATATATATATATTTAGATATGATTGCTATAGGTTACCACCGGGAAATGTGCCTCCAAGAATGCCTGTAGTAGCTGGTCTGATTTATTCCATTATTTTGGTGGTTCCTATTTGAAATCTCCCAACTCTATTCAAGTTAGTGTTTCCCTTAGGGTTGAAAATTAGTATGTTAATGTTATACCATAAATTACTATCCAAAATTGTCTTAAAGATGGGATGGAACATTGTTAAATAATATTTCCAAATCAACACTACCTTCTAGGGTTCCATATTCATCTTCAAGGCAGAACTTATGACATGAAGATACATACTAGATCAGCATGAAACTGTGTTGCTTTGAGCAGTATGGGTGAAAAATAGAAGACTACAAATCAATGAGAAGTTAGGGATAATATTCATTATAAAAGGACCTTTGGGTAGGAAGAAAAGGGCATAAATTCATCCTCCATTGGAGTCCTTCAACCATTCATATCTCTCGCCTTCATTCGTAGGTCTAAAAATATTTACTTTGGGAACAAAGTACTTATATAGTTCGATCAAATCCATCAGCTGTGCAAGATCCTAAAAGCAAGGATATTGTTTCATGTTTCACTTTTGTTGTCAAAAAGGAAAAGTGAAAATTTAGGAAGTACCAAAGCTAGTCATTATGTGCACGTAGACTTAATGTAGGGAGAGAAGTCATGTCTACTTTTTTGTTCTTGAATGGGACCAATGATGAAACCACAACAGTGGCTTATAGATGGATATTTAATAACCATGGGAAGATTCATGAGTTAGTCATAAGAAAGTCCAGTGTAGTGTTGTAGGATTGCCACTATGCAAATAAAGCATTGACATGATAGTCACAAGCCCATTAGTATGATAAATTATGGAGAGAGAAAAACATACCTACACCAATATTAACCAATACATATGGTTTTGGTATATCATTTGGTAAATAACATCCTCTAACAATACTCGTTATTATGACTCTTAAAGGGTCCTACATGAGTTCTAGGAACTTTTAGGTAAAATGGATAATCGTCTACAACATCGCAACAACATTCATGGGAAAACTAAAAACCACTGACAACCATCAAAAGTAAGGGTTACAACGACAATGACTATAGACTAAGGAGAGAGGAGTGGCCAAGAAATTGAATAATCGGGCCAATGCAAAGTGGAGAAGTGACCTAGATGTTTGGAAGAAGAGATTAACCAATATTCCTTGAAAAAGGAACTCATGTCAAAGATGTTTTTGAGGGAAGTGACCAACATAACAACTCCGTATCACTTCTATCCGAAGTAAATGTAGATGAATGTGAAGATATGTTCTTTCAAGGAAATATTTGTGACCATATCATAGTGCCCATGTATAACATGATATTTTGTGAGCCCATGCAATACATGTTAGGAAAAGGAAATGCAAGCAATAAGTGAGAATGGAGACTTGTATGTAACTAAAAAAGGGGCATACATTAGAATTTTTAGGGCTACCAAATTCCCACACTTATTACCCAAAATCATTATTAACAAGATTTTCTTTAGGAAGTAGGAAACATTTACAAGTTTTTTGCTGGTATTTTGCTATGTTTTTGCCAATTTTTTTTCCGACCATGGTGCGGGTAGAACCAAAAAGGTATTTGTCAAACCTGTCTTTCTTTAGCGACGAAATTTTGGGAAGGATAGAGGAAATTTAGACATCCAGTAGATATAAAAGGGATATATCAACTAGATGTCACAAGATCAAAAGAAAATTCAATAAACGCATGGAAATTTTTCTTAAAGGAGGGGGTTCATGTTCCTATGATGATGAGACAGTGGGAGACATTGAGGTGCCCTTAAGGTACAAACACCTAGTGAAACAATGGGTGTCTATGGATCTTCCTCAAGTAAACATCGATTTTTGTGTGAATGAGAGGATATATAGAATTGCACCATCTTCATTGCATGGATTGGGGTTGTTTTTCATGGACAGCATAAAGGTTGGATACGGCAGATGTACAGGATTGATGGAGTATGTTGGACCCTCTTACCACTACAGTGATTGGATGCGCCTGGTCCAATATACACAAAGTATGCGTAGATATGGGTTTTCAATGAATTATTTACAACTAAAAGACAAAGCTCAAAATAAAGGAGCAACGTTGTATATCGCGTAGCATAATGTTTATTTTGTTATGTATTTTTTTTTATTTTATGTTTGCATTCATGATGATAATGTTGTCTACCTTTTTTTAATGTTGACCGGGGAAGGTCCCCAACTGTTGATCAAACAAGTGAATCCTTGAGGAAACCAGTAAACCTAAATGTAATTACACATTATAAATACTTCAAAAATGTACACATATAAAACATGTAGCATAGTGTTTACTTATGTTTTGCATTTGTTAGCTTTTACATATTGCGTTCATTGTGATAATGTTCTCTACTTTTTTTGTAGGTGACTAATCGGGGTAAGTCCCCATCTGTTGATCAGACCACACCCTCATCTAGGAATCAGGTAATCCTAGATGTAATACTATGAATCTATCATGATAGAAATTTTTTGTTAATATAATTGTTTGCGCACACTATTGCTTCAAAGACTAAGAAAATTTTTATATATCTCTATTGAAAACAGGGGATTCGGTTTATGAAACACCATCTTAGAACTCTTTACAGAATGAGGTCTCCCGGTTGATGAGAGATAGTGAAATTGGAGAGTCTGCAGACTCGTTGAGGGTTGTACAAAAGACTAGGAAAAAACAAAATGAGAAACTGATTCTTTTGACATTGTCAGTTCCACAAATAGAAGGGATCAAAACAAGGATTCAATTGTTTTTACAACAACGTAAACAATTGGAAGTAAGTTCTCAAATAATAATGCAAATTAATTTATAAAAACTTTATAATATTTGATTTTATATGCTATTGAACTTATAATACAATGGTTTGAATTTATAGCATGCTATGGATATTATCGGTGGTGGTCAAGGAAATGTTAGTCCCAGTGACCAAAACACTCCATGTACACCACATATTGCTCCAATATTGTCCACTGAATGATCGAAAACATGCTCTATGACACCCCTGAGGGTAGTAGAGGGTGTAGCCGATGCTACCCCTCCCACAACAAATGTTGCAGAAGAAGGGGTGGATGCAAGGTTAGATAGAGATGTGGATGAATTTCTTGGATCTTCTCATGTCACTAGCACTGGTTCAATACAATGTACATTTTTGGTGAATGAAGAAATGGTTCCAATAAAGATAGAGAGGATTCCAGGTCATTATAGATTATTCAATTTAGTTTTTATAATTTGTGTCTAATATAATGATAATATTTTTTAATGTTGACTAATGATGGCATTAATGTTTTCCATGAAATGATATATTTTATAAACATATGAATGATTTGACATTGGAGATATCCGAGCCCACCATCTGCACAATGTGGAACAAGTAGCCAAAATCTTTAAAGGATGATCTGACTAATCACTTAGTTGGTCTGTTCGGAAAAGATACCTTCAATTCATCGAAGGTCCTACAGAAGGCTGGAAAACATCTAAAGATTGTCCGATACCAGTATAGGGTTCACCTAGAAAAGAACCCTAGGTATGAGTGCCCTCCAATGATTCCATCTATGGAGTGGAAATCCCTTGTGGAAGATGGAAAAGAGAAGGGACTGAGAAAATTAGGAAAGATACCACCAGGAATAGGGAGGTATGCAATACAATCCAAAATGTAGTGGTAAGCCTTATTATTACTAGTTTTTATATCAAATTTGGTACATCGACTAACATATTTCAAAACTTGATTAGGCTCACGGACACATCTAAGGCCACCAAGGAAAGAATTGAAAAAATTGGCCAACACAAGCTTGGGCCTGGTGGTTACTTGAACTTGGTGGCCTGATATGTAAATATCACAAAACCCAAATCCATATCCAAATATCATACAGATAGTTATTTTCATTTTGTTAGGGTCTTTATTGTTGTTCGTTACACCAGACTTCCCATAGACATGGATTTACTTCTCTAATATCCACAAACTCTGCCCAAAAAAAGCTCAAAGTCATATCATACTTTCTAGATATCATTGTTTACTACTAATACTTATTAAAAAAAATTCACAATTCTAAGTTTTAGCCACTTTACGTAGGTTTCCAACCGTGTAATGCTACAAACATAAATATAATTAATTAGAATTAATTTAAAAGTCAATAATTAAACTTAACATCAAATGGAAATTTAATGGAAAAACCTAGTAGCTAGAGTGGCTTTGATACCAACATAGCAACAAAAGTGATAAATTAACATAAATTAACATATTAAGTGCCTTTCTCTTCCTTGAGATATGCCAATTCCTTATCTTCATTTATCTTAATTAGTAGTCTCAACCTTGAGACCTACCATTTGCATGCCATTGTAAACTGTCTGAGTGGGATACCATTCTATTATCTTTCCAAACCTCTACGGTTGGCTACAATGACCTACCTCTCATGTAGCATTTCAATCCATTTTCTGAACCTCTCAAACACTATGAAACTACTTTGTATAGATGTATATGTAAATCCTGTGCTTGTTAAACCAAACTAAATATTTTTTACAATACATGTTTGTATGTAAACACTATATTGAGTATGTTCCCTACTTGTTTCAAAGGTATTATTGGTATTCTTGATTAGGAAGTGATTATTTACTAGTTATTTAATTAACAAACATCATTTCAAGTTACTGAGCGGTTAGTCATGCATATGAAGATTCAATATAGGAACTTGAGTTTCCTATATTGTATCCTGCATTTATGCCAGAAACTGTACTCTTAATTTTCTATATGAAAGTTCTCTTCAGTCTCATATTTTTCTTTTATTAGGTTTACAGTTTGTATGCATGTATGCATGGTCAAAGGTAGTTGGTTGGTCAACTCACTCAAGTTCCATCCAATGGAAAACCTATGAACCGAATGGCCCAATTGAATGGATTGAAGGGACTCAAGACTGAACTAAGTTTTCATGAATACTGCAAGCTTGATTAAACTATAATATTATAACCCCTAAAAAACTTTGATATTTTATGGTTTGGACTATAAATATTTTTGTAAAGACCTCATTCTTTCTAAATATACAATCTTACAAGCCTCATCCTCCATAGATCCTACCGATTAATTTCTAATCAAAACTGGGAATTTTAGTATCCTTTGCCAATCATCATTTGGATTCCACATGCCAAGTATTCCATTTGATTAAATATTATAGTGATAAGTTTTGAAGCTATCATAGTTAAAAACAAGAACCACTCTCAACCAATGGAAAACCTTAGAGTGGTAAGGGTCTTGAAGATCTTCATTCTTATTGCAGATTTATTTTTGTGCTTGTGATGAGTTGAGCTCTATTTTCATCCCCTTTTTAGACCCATAATCCACTGTTGGTATTTTTATTTAACTCTGATGCTTGAAAATGTAAATTGGTTAGAGTTCATCACCACGAGCCTACTTCAAGTGCTTCATTGCTATCCTTTTGGTGATCAAGTGTGCTCATCACCTTTATTCGTAGTTTCCCAAGTGTCTGCTTAGGATGTATGTAGTATATCTTTGAAATATGAGAACAATGTTCACATATTCCTGAGATTCATATAATTCCATAGGCCTTAAAATAATTTTCAAACTCCT
The DNA here is from genome assembly GCA_001517045.1 of Pseudotsuga menziesii. Taxonomy (NCBI): domain Eukaryota; kingdom Viridiplantae; phylum Streptophyta; class Pinopsida; order Pinales; family Pinaceae; genus Pseudotsuga; species Pseudotsuga menziesii. Next base: position 155,416 of record LPNX010031260.1, on the reverse strand, counting down.
TCAGTGACATGTACCCCTTGGTAAATCAATTCCTTGATCAATCATAAACATAATGCTTGGGTACCATTTGTTTAGGTTGTTTCTCCTCCTCTTCCTACAGTGGATTTTAAGCATTCCATTTTATACCTCCTAGTTTCTCTTCACATGTATAGAATTAGATGGGTTTTAGTGTCTGATGCAAATAGCTTGGTTTTGAGTTTCTTTCCCAAGGAAAAAATGTTTTTATTGAAGAAATCCCATTTGCAACCATGACTTTTGATAATGTTGTGAGCTATAATAGGAAATTAGCTGAAATTTTGATGTTGTACATCTATTTAAATAGATTTGTAGTCTGAATTAATTCCTTGCTTGGTTGGGTATGATATCCTTATGAGTTTATCTGCATTCCATTTCGTAGGCTTAGGAAAGATTAAGAAGGTTACATGGATTCTCATCATACAATGCTTCCTTGAGGTTTCTGACTAATTGTTCATCTAGGTAGTTACCTTGAAGCTGACAGTAATATAAACTAAACATAAGAGACTATTTGTGAAATGATCTCAGTACAAGTATCTGCAGGAAGTGAAATTTATTCCAGTGTGATGGTTTTTAGAACTGCCTGTTTCGACTATGTTTTCTAGAATCTATACTGGTAACAATATTTGTATCCTTGTTTGTGATTGTAAATTAAAATTATAATGTAGTATTTTGAACTTGTGAACATTATATACTTGTAACATAGAGTAGCATCTAGTTATTTAACAATACAAAAATGTCAAGAAGCAAGCTATCTTAGCCAATGTTTTTCCTTTGTGTATGATTTCATGACTATTCTTAATGTTGGTATTAGGTAAAGAAAGAAATTTCGCAGTTTTCAACACCTTATAATTTGTTTTGAAATCCTAATAACAAGAGGTAAACCATGCTCCTACCCTAGATTAGTCTAATGCTATGCCATTGGTTGTGATCTACTTATAGATTACAATATCAGTAATCACGTGTATTTTTAAAGTTCCAATTTAACATCCACAAAGGCGTAACTACATATTCATTGAATGAGAATGGTTAGCAATCATGCAAAACATTTAAAATTTCTGATATTATTTTCTTCCTAGTCCTAAGACCTTTTGAACTACCCTTTTAGAACCTGGAAATCATGTCCAAGTTGGTATTGAGTTATTTGAGTTACTTGATTTGTTTGAGTTAAGATCATTGAATTCATTCATCAAGTTAGTCTATTTAAAGATTGACATAGTAAAAGACCTAACATTATAAGAGATTCAATAATGTAATAGTTAAAACTTAGGTTATCTAAGGTTGAATATCACATTTTGTCAGAGCCTCTCAATAAGACATTGAACTTATTAGCCAAAAACATTTGAAATCAAAGGGTAAACTAATTGGTGAATGGAAACCTTTCAAATGAAATATGTTTTTGAAATACATTGGAGAGCATGGCTACTGAGTTTTGAATAGGTCATTCATTATATCAATTGAAATATTTTTTTGGTATGAACATGGATATGAAAACTGTTAGGTTTCGAATATGCTCGTGGGAATATACACCTTTCTAAATATCCATGGGTGGAAACAAACTAATGAGTGCAATGTGCACTAACATCTTCTCTTTAATATTCATACCATTAAAAAAGAATCGATCTCTTAGATATGTGTCATACGGTATCTCACCACTATGCTTATGTCAGTCATGCATGTATTGGTGAGGTTGTTATTCAAGATCACCTTCTAGGAAATTTTCACAGTCTAGTACAGACTCTAGAGTAGTCAGTGATGCATGTATTGTTGAGTTTGTTCTTCAATAAAATATTCTATGAATTATTGACACTCTAGTATAGAGTAGTAATTGCTTCATACAATTTGTTAGAATATTTTCCTACAATATGAGGGATTAGGTGGCACTTCATTGAATCCATAATTATCATCTTTGATTTTTTTTTCTCATATTGACTCAGTCGTTGGGAATTCAAGCAGGGTGCTCCTCATGATTCAAGTGGATATAGGTTCCCCCTCTCTACTTGTTTTCATTTTGGATTTGCACAATCCTTTTTACATCATAGTTAATTCTATTTAAAATCCTTCTTTTGGTAACTCACAAGACTATAGGGAGGGTTTGATATAACCCAAGATACATACCATTCTACTTGTTAATTTACTCTCTGGCAAGAACCCTTATCCCTATATATTTCATATTCATATAACTAAAATTCAAATGCTACTAGCATTCAATGTTCAGGGCTTAAGAATGTACTTTATAATTGTTTTGGCCATAACCCTTGATTTCCCTCACTCAAACTAACTATAATTTTTACCCGGTAAGTTACTATGCTACCTTTGGTTTATTCTCACATAAATTCATATTTAAGTTGTGTTTAAGGGTGAACTTATTTAATAATTATTCATTTTGTTTGTAATTTGGTAATTTTGGATTTTGACACCTCACCCAAATTTGACTGTACTAGTAATTTGATTCCAAGTATGAGCATTTGTTGGTGCCCTGGTATGCATAATGATGTAAAGGGGGGAATATATTTGTTTAAAGGAAAAAATGATAAAAAATAAAGAAATTTAATGAATCACCTCCTTGTGGTTAGGGTTTATGAGTAACTTCTTGGAATAAAGATAACTGGACAAATGGATTGATGTATGTTAGTAAGGTAGTATTTCTTGGGAGTCGGATAACTATAGAGTTGCAGCTGCTTCTAAACTGACAAAATTAGTTGCATTGTTTACAGACAAATCTCGAGAAGATCTGCTCACCGATTGGCTTGTGCTCTTATGATGGTGCAAGATATGTCAGGTGAGATTCCTTTATATTTTTTTTTGTTGAAATGATTGTACATAGTTTAACTGTGTACTCATCAATAATACCTTTTTGGGATATTGTGCATGTGAATTTTTCATACATAATCATTATTTGGATTTGCTTTAGCGTAAGAAGAACATTTGTTCAGACATGGTTTGTGAATAATTTGAATTAACCTCATCTTCCCCATATCTTGATTAACAATTTGTTCTATAGTTTGAGAAAAATTATCTCTAGAAGTATCTTCTATACAAACTTCTAGAGAAACCCCTCTAGAATTGTTTTGACAAGAAAAATAAGTCATTTGATCCACTTGTATGGTTTTTTTCTATGTTTGACCATGATTCAGATGATTAAATACATGCATACTAGTTTCAATCTATTTAGCTGACTGTTCAAGTGTATTTACGAGAGGATTTTCCTCCTATAGCAAAGATTGATGTTCTAGGTCAATTCCTTTGCTACTCTCATTAACCAATGGGGTACAATATGGAACATTTACTATAGATTCACCACTATGGGCTATCAAAACTTTGTCCACCTAAAATTCTAAATCCCCAATGTGAGCCATCTCACCATTAATGTTTGAGAAAATGAAACACCAACATTCTTTTGACGACCATGAAATTTGTAAATAAACTTAACCCAACCTATATTGTGAAATTGTTGCAAAACATCTTGGTAAGTATTAATTAACTCTGAACTATTGTTTTTTCCTATGTATCATCCCCATGAGAACGAAGAGAATTAAGAATACTGGTAAATGATACACCCAAGGGTTTGGGGAAACACTGAGGAAAACCCTTACTGAAAATGGGGATTATGAGAACCCTCAAGAATGATCGAAAGGTATCACACACATAACAAATCTCTTAGTATCTTTGTTTTGATCAACCATATCCTTTCATGAATATATGGAAACGGAAGTACAGATAAGGGAGTTAATAGAAAGCATCATGACCCAATAAGTGTTAAAAGAGTATGGTGTAGTGACCAAGTTCATTACCATGGCCATCATAGTCCACAATAAATTGATGACATGAATTCTTCCATGTCAAATTGCACTAGGTGATAGCCATCATCGTGATACAATGTACGAGCTTACTAATACATGGTTAATCCAAGCCGATTGATAAAACCATGGTAATATAAGTTATGCATTAACTTGAGTTTAAATCCATGGCTAGGATTCTTGTATATTATGATTATATTAGGCATTAACCAACATGTGTAATATTGAGTGTTCATGTTATACGAAAAGGTATTGTCATGTACATTTTGGAAGTAGGTGTGTATAAAATGCCAACAAAAACAATATATACCCAAAGTACATTAATTTCATAAGAATGAATATAGTTAAAAATATAAATTTTAATTCTTTAAACATTTCTTTAATCTAGAAAATCAAAGATCCTTGGTAAATAACACAAATGCTACACTTATGCAAATAAGAGATCACCTTGCCATCATACAACATTATTGTAACCGTATGCCTTTAGTAGATTTCAGATTTTGAATAATGCAGAGATGTGAAATAATCTTTGTTGAAAATTGAACAATATTCAAAACATTAGTCAATAAAAATACTATTGTGTCTTTATAAATGAGAATTCAAACCTTGTTGAAAGGATTGGATGGCAACATGTACAATAGTAGAATGTCACCTGATGAATGATGAGTTTGGCTATATAATTAAGCCAAGATAATAGTCCACAATTATGTAATGTATGTAATAATGAATAGTCATGAACTTTATTAGGTGCAAAATTAATTTCACTTATAATATGAAAATAGATCACAAGGAAAAGTATCGTCATGGAATCATCATAAAATAATCTATCTAGACATGTCTGAAAATAAAATTGTTTGGGATACTTATGCCAATTGTTTCATTTTCAATTGGAAATAAAACATCCAGACTTACTCTAGATCAGGTTTGGTTTAGTCCCAAATAAACAAATGCTATTTGTTATCCAGTTCACCCTGTAGTATTGATGTCTTGTCTATCATCTATGGTTTCATGTTTATAATCTCAGTTTGTTGTAAAATAGGTTGTTGGGAATTCAGCATTGTATGAGATATGTAGAAAAAAGGCATTTATGTTAGAAATGTGCATTTGAATAGAACTTTCATACAACTTTACATAGAGAACATATGACTATTTAGTAATTTTAGTTTTTTTTCTATACTTTGATTCCTAAATTTGCATTGTACTTTCTTGAATTGTAAGTAAACAAATCAAATATCCTTATTACATAATAACATGAGAAGAGGTTGTTGATAGGTTTTAAATTGATATTAAACCTAATTTAATTTGTCATGTGATCCATTGTTTTCAGATGAGGTTTTGATTATCAGAAACTAATCCTAAAGATAATTTGCATAACTGTAGTTTTGAAGCAAAATAAACATTGTGTTTTGCAATCTTCGTGGGTATCCATTGGTGAAAATTAGTAAGCGGACATGCTCTTTTTCTAATAAATTGTATCATGCCACTTTAAAGCTATTTCACACTAACTCCAAGGTGGTACCCTTCATAAATGACACTTTTATATTTGAAATCAAAGGGTAAATTAACTCATGAATGGAAACCTTTCAATTTTTTTTTTGTTAATTACACAAATGCACATCGAATTTATGAAGGCCATTGGAGGATGTCCTATGAGGTTGTTGAAGATCCGACACTATTAGTCATTGTTCGACCGACGCATGGCCGTTGCATCTTTGACGTCCTCCCAAAGACGTCTGGCAGGACTGCCATGGCTCCTACGTCCAAGCCCATCGAATAACCATCACAAAACCTATAGCTAAGTGTCGGCAATTCAACGGTATATGCAAATATTTTTGATAGTGGAATGTATAATCTTCGACGCCGTGGTGTTGAAAAATTCAACAGCATAATCATAATTTTTTTTAGCAAAACTGGCTAACATTCGACGATGGTGTAGTCAGATATGACGAGGTTGTTGAAGATCTGACATTATTAGTCACTAGTTGGCTGACGCGTTCCCATCGCATCTTGAACATCCTCCCGCAGATGTTCAATGGGACTACCATGGCTTTGACAACCGAGCCCGTTAGATAGACGTCACCAAACCTACTGCTAAGTGTTGGAAATTTGATGGTATATGGAAGGTTTTTGCAAGTACTTCTGGCAATAGAATGTAGAATCTTCGATGTCGTGTTTTCAAACCTTCGATAGTGTAATCATTATTTTTTTCCAGTAGAACTAGCTGACATTCGATGATGGTGTAGTCAAATTATTCATAGGTATTGGCAGGACGTCGAATATCCGACATTATGCCACTGACGACAAAAAAAATGCATGTGTCAAATAATAGACAAGACATTGTCAAAGTTCAGACATGGGAGCCGTCGGATTTTAGGCTCAATTTCTGTTGTGTGATAGAAATTTATTTTTAAAATACTTTTTAAAAGTACTCCATTTTATATTATTCTCTTTTATGCCTTTAACTCATTTTATTTCCTTCCACCAAATGTCATCTTTTCCAGTTAAGTTATAAATTATTATTCTTTCTTTTAACTGATTAGAATAGTTATATATCTGAAAATACTTTTTCATTCCAGACAGCCATGCTTCGAATTCCTCTCCTTTTTATGTTCCTCCATTAAAAGTTGGTGGTTTAATATTTTTTAACTCTCCGAAAATATCTTCATAGGGCTTGTACTTCCTCTTCCTAGAGCGGTAATTACTCTCACTACTATCACTAGAATTTTGATGTTTCTTTCTGTATGAGTTACCATTAATTTCAAAAGAATAATTGCTTTCCATTTTAGAGTATTTTAACCTTTTACTCTTATGTTGGTAATATGTATTGTCATATTCTATCTGTTTATCCTTTTATCCTTTAGAAAATGTTTCAATAAGTATTTGATTCAGCTCCTCCCAAGCCCTTAATATTCTCTCAATTTCTTTCTTAACAATTTCCATTTTAGTTTTTAAATCCTTAACATTTTGCAACAATTCACAAGAATTATCGATTATATATTCTTTAACAAGTTCTCTTTCAAAGTTATTTTTTTCATTTAGAGGGGACCTCTCTTCAGCATACTCTTCAGGTCCTTCCATACCTACAAATCAAATTCAAAAAATATTCTATACAACAACATGAAAATCATAAATCAGTATTCATACTTTATTTTTATGTTTTGTTTACATGTGTTGAGCCACTTCAGGCCTAGTGTCTGAACTTGTGCTCTGATACCATAACGTAAGACCCCAAAATTCATAAAAAACTATAATTTTTCAAGTGACATTTAATGTTTCAGTTATAGCCTAAAAATGCTAGTTTAACAAACAAATTTTGTTTCATTATTCAGATAGATTATAGGACATGACATGTCATTAAGAGAAAACTCAGGACTTTAATAATCTTGGGTGATAGTAACTATAGGGTTATAGAATTGATTACTAACTTATAACACACATGTTACTAACTGTAATCATGTTAGAATAATCAACCCATAGTATTTACCCACTTAGACATTATTTCATTTATTTTGTCTTATTTGCCTAGTCCATGAGTCCCACCATGTGCAAGTTGCTAATTGCCTATCCATAGAGGTCAAAATTGCCATTATTGACTCATGTAGTGCTTTGGAAAGTCCTGGGAATCAAATCTGCTTTATTCCTAGCCTCCTAGGCGCCCATCTGCTTTTTCTGCTTTATGCCTTGCTTTTTCAGTGTTTTAAGGCACATAGGAAAGCAAGACTAGGTGAGGTGAATCAGCTTTGTTGCCTCTTCCTCCTCCACTCTTTCCTCCATGCAAAAGCATGTATGAGCTGCCATTTGACCACTCTTTAGCTTTCCCATGTGCCCTTGCTAATTCGTGGGGTCCTTGATAGATTTGGGATCATCTTTTTACACCTATGGGGGATTTGCCTATTTTGGGTAAGCCTGCTTTATGCTAGATTTGGATGCTTCCTTATGCATTCAATTTGCTCATGTATTCTATATATTCAGCAGCCTATGTTATTACAGGGTTGGCTATTGTACACTCAGTTAATACAATTTAGTGTTACAGCTCCATATTCAGTCTCCATTGTTGATAATTTTGCATGATCAATTGTTAATTGTTGTGAGTGTATTCAATCTATTGCAGGCCTAAATTTCTACATGGTATCAAAGCCATTGTAGGTTGTTACTCTCCTTCAAAAATTGTTTTGCAGGTTCGACATCAAGACTGGGAGCCTTCTACCGCAGTCGGGACAGATTTTCTAAAGCTATGGAGTCACAGAAAACTATCCTCACTCCCTTCAACTATTTTGAATGGAAAGCAGAGATGGAGATCTTGTTGAGAGAGAAAGGCCTCTACAGGGTGACTATGGCTACAGAAGCAAGGCCCAATGCTGCTGCAGAGAAGATCAAATGGCACAATCGGAGAGATGAGGCCTATGGCCTCCTATGTCTCAGTATTTCCCGAGACCTCCTTTTCCATCTCGATGGATTGACTTCACCGGATCAAGTATGGGAGAATATGTCTGAGATTTTTGGAAAGACAGATGAGATGAGGGGACATCAGATAGAAAATGAGCTGATTTCTCTGAGTCCCAACAGCTTTGAATCCCTGCAGCTATATTTCTCCAAGTTCAAAGCACTAGTTTTGCAGCTGAAGCAGTGTGCTATCGAAAAGAAACATGATCAGCTCATGTTGGCCATCCTCTCGAAGCTAGGACCTGACTACTCAGTCTTTGTTTTGAC